>NQII01006740.1:0-121106 GCA_002778355.1 Clitarchus hookeri
ATTTATTTTGTGTATTCTGCCCGCAAATTCATCCAAAGGCGCTTTATCAATAATTTTAAGGCTACTGAGCTTTTCCCTATAAAAACAAGTTCTGTGTTTCCTACCCTTTAGTTTGAGCCTTTTGGCAAGCACTGTCAGCTAGAACAAAATCTAAAGCTTAACCTGCGAGTCTGAGTTTTACAAAGTCTCATTGCTAGAGACCTGAAAAATTCGCGAGTTCAATGATCCGCAGGCTAGCCTCTACAGTCTTAAGTACAAATATGCCGATATCAACTGCACATTGGATGTTTGTTGCTGCAGTGGAAGGCGACAATTGGACACCGTTCTATAGGATGCGTCAAACACCGTGTGAACAAATGGCTAATGTTACATAAACGCACGCTTTTTTTAAATTCTAGCTTGTTCCGAAATGAATCCACGAATTCTTCAGGTCTCTACTCATTGCTCATTTTATGGCCAACTACAAATATCAGCAGTCTGTTTGACCTTAAGAAATGCATCGGCTTGCGACTGAACAATGGGATGGCTGGAAGCAATATGGAATTCCTAACATGCATTGGCACAGTACCCAGCAAATCTGACTTGGCCCCATTTAAATTAATTTTAATATTGGATTCTTGTCTTTTTATTTCTGAAATCTCATGCTGTAACTTTCCCATCCCGAAAGTTAGGATATTTAATGATACTTGCAAGTCGAGTGCTTTCCCTGCTATGGTCACTAAAGGCTGTTTCCTGGTATGAAAGCAGTGAAAATTTGGCATAGGGAAGTACATGTTAATGAAATTCATTATTTTGGCATTTCTGTTGTATATAAACTACCAGGGATTTTTGAGCAGAAAAATATGTGCTTTTTGATATCGAAACCTTTTTTGTTTCAAGTTTATAACTGAATTTTATAAGCATGTATTTCCCTATCCCAAATTCTCACTGCATTCAAACCAAGCATCAGCCTTAATAGGTAATTGTAACAAGCACAATGCAAAGAAATAAAACAGTTGAACATCTGACCTTAACAGTATTGGCTCTCACAAAATTAATCATTTTATTTTTGTACCAAAATTGTTAACCATGTACTTATTTTATGTGATCACATTTTCCTTGAATAAAAAAAATGCACACGTTATATTTTTTGAATAATTTGATGTCAAATACAAAATTTTTCTGTCTCGTTGCAGCCATTATAACAAATATTAACTAACTTGTACAGATAAAAAAATTTATAAAGTAGGCGAATCATATGGGGTACTGCGTGAAACATAAGTGTTTGTAATCACCAAAGAGCATATCATATATATGAAAAAAATGTTACAAATAACAATGTTTTTGTATTTTAAACATTTTTTTAAATTTATGAACGGTTATTTGGTATTGATATATATGTAAATCAGTAGATTAGGGCATTAGTTTATATTCTACATTTTTTCATCTGCACAACTTAGTAGTTGTTATAATGTCTGCAACAAAACAGAAAAATATTGTATTTGACATCAAACTATTAAAAAAATATAAAGTTGAAAATTTTTAATTTGAAGAAAATATCTTCACATACACTGCGTACGAGTTGAACAATATTTGGTACAATTATAAAATAATTATCTTTTTGGAGTCCAACACGGTTAAATCGAGTGATGTGACGGAAAAATCTGCAGAGTAAATCCAGGTGGACATGATGATAGCGAGCATAATATAGCCAGTGTTTTTTTTTGTGGCCAGCCAAACGTCAGACACACATTATTTTCACCCGTTCACCTATGCCCTTTCTAGGTAATGTATGGTATAAGTATTTCCTTTAGCTTAACATTGTGTTACCTATCTTATAACTTTCCATCCTTTGACTCTCTTGGGCCAGGCAACGTTTTTTTGTTTTGTTTTTCTTACTTGCATACCTTCATCTTTTAATTCATTGTCGTTTTATATTATTAAAAACTCCATTTTATTTTACTGCCAAACTGTTCGGAGGGTGAGCGTGACGTTGTTGATACTGCCATCCACGCTCACTCTCCAAGTAACGTAGGGGTTGTAGGTTGTTCTCTATTTTATAATTTATATATTTCTACTCTTCTTTTCTGAGCCATTGTTTAGCAGCTCTGCAATATATTAACTAAATCCATCCCTTCGTTAGGCAGCAGCCGGGTTGGGGGGGGGGATGCCTGTAGACATCTTTTAGATCCCCCAACATGGTGTAAACCTTCCATCAGTCTGGATTCTCGTCATTTAATTCTCATATTCCATAGCCAAGTCCGTATGTTTTCAGTCTCTACTACCTTGGTTCATTGCCTAGGTGGTTGTCCATCCATTGTTCAAATTCCTTGTATGTTGCCAGGTCTGCATCATGTCATCTACATTCGTTTTGTGAAAAAGAGGGTGGGGGCAAAGTCCCTCAAACTCGTCAGTTGCCTTCTGACGAATCCTTTGAAAGTTATTCTTATTTTCACTGGGACTGCCCAGGCTGTACAGTGGGTCCTATCCCATTTCAAAATTAAGTAGTAGTTTTACAGTAGTCTACTTGAAGTGAAGTGGTCTACTCCCAGCATAAAATTTTTTTAATCATTTTTTATTGTCAATATTAGGGTGTGGTATGTTTTTCGTGGAAGAGTAGCTTCCAATTCTCATGGATTATTATGTATCGATAGAACATACTCTTTTAGTCTAATAGAGATTTTCCTTGCATGTTCCTCCATTATTTTTGCTTTTCCTTCATTGGATATTATATCACACAAGTCACATTCATTCTTTTCTACATTAAGTCTTCTGCAGTATTCAATTCTAAAGAATTCAATCTTAGGAAGATATTTTAGTACATGTAGCATTTTGTCTTCAGTGTGGCATATCCTACAGAGGGGGAGTCTGCCAAACTAAATGTGTATAGAATTACTTAATGATGTACATGTCGTGTAAATATCTGTGACAGATAAAAATCAGTCGTGATCGAGTGATGGCAGACTCTATCCCTAATGTTAGCGAATATTGTGTATGTTGTTCTCCCCTTCTCCGAAGTATCCCATCTCTTCTGCCAGAGGTCCAGCATCTCTCTTTTTACTTCATTCTTCCTCGCCGATGATGTAGACCTCCCATCAGTTTCATTTATTAAACTTCCACGTTCTATTACTAACAAATCTAGGGGGATTATTCCAGCTATTATTTGTAATATTTCAGTACATGTTTTCCTGTGTGATTTTGTAATGAGAAGCAATACAGCTCTCTGTGTTTTGAGTAGAATCCTATGAGAATGCACTGTCTTGCTTTTTCGCAGGACGCAGATCTGTATAATGCAATTTCCAGGAAGACAATATTGTACAATGCTATAGGCTGTTCGTGGTAAAGTCATTGAGTAAAGATATACCTATAGTGAACTTCCCCAGGTTAAAGTTTCTGACCACTCCAACAGTTAAGAATATGTTATTCTTGGTATGAACACTACATAGCGCTTGTATATTCACGTGGCAACTGCGTGGAGAAGTCGGCAGCGTTGCCACTGTGACATCTACCCTCTCTCTCTCATACTCCATCTCTGTCGCTACCAGACCAAACCCCACAACAGTAGAACGTGTTCTGATTGTCTGTTACACCCGCGAAACTAGGGCAGACAAGATAGCGGACACCCGAGTAATTACCTCAAGCCGTATATGTCCGTTTATGAAACAATTACAGGTTCTGTAAAATGTATGTATGTACAAAATGAAACTTAATGTACGCATTAGTAACGGGAAACGTCGCAAGTTACTTACACAGTCACAATAAAATAATAAACACAACTTTATAAAATATGAGATGTATGGGTATTTAGGTACCCTATATACATTATCACACCTGATGTTTGGTACACTGTGTGTGAAGCTCAGTGAGTTCGTGCATGGGTTTGCACTACATAACGTAAAGCTTCAGAGTTCAAATCTCCATCACGTAACGAAATTTTTATGTGACCCATTATTGCGGTTTATAACTTAGGTTATTGTTAGAAAACGTTAATATCCAGAATAAATTTGTCTAAAAAGCAATATTACGTAAGTAATAGCACAGTGCAATCGACTAGCTGAGGTTGTTTGCTAATCAAATTTATTGGTTTCTAATGTAGATAATATGAGGTGTGTAGCATGAGTAATGTTAACAGGCACATGTAAAAGCCTTCAGTTTAATATTGTGACAGTGTTGCCTTCTTTTGGCCTTCTAACAGTTAACGCTTGTAAAATTATGAAAATCACAATATTTATTATTATGCTCATTAAAGATACATAAGTAAATACAAAGGGTTAGCAGGATGTGAAAAAAGGGGAAGGGGTGATATTGGGACATATCCCCTCACTCTCCGAAATAAAATTAAAAATTTTAAAAATAAAATTTGAATGCATAATGAAAACTTTTATTTTATTTATAATATAATTAATGTGTGGAAACCTTGAACATGAAGGAAGTTTATACCATTTTGAGGTTCCATATATGTGTATAAGCCCACTGATTATAAGTAATATTTTAACTATCAATTTGTAATATTACAGCTGTCATATTGTGACCAATAACATAAATATTAAATCTCCCCCCCCCCGGAAAATTTCAGGCTACATCTCTGTTTATATAATTTACTGATGTTTTAATGAGTGGCATAAATGTCTGTCGTACATACATGCGAATACAGTAACTTGTTTTCCATAAATAAGCAGTGCCGTTACTCATATCATGTTCCATACCTTAATAGTACGCGAAATTAGATATCTAAATAAATGCAGTCTTCAGGGGAAAGAAATTATCTTCGTACTTTTGGATGCACCACAAAGCTCCTACATATAAGTTAACATTTGGTTGTATTTGTACCCCTGCCCCCCAGTGACTTGTTTTGCCTGACATTTAAAGTTTTCTGTTAGCACTTTAGGTAACATGTGGGTATGAACTGATGCGATATTTCTTCTTTTCTGCAATGAAAACTTGTATGCCTTCTGTTGTGCCCATTGGAACATATAACAGAAGGTAGCAGAAATTGGGAATCGTGTAGCAGAAATTGGGAATCGTGTAGCAGAAATTACCTCCCGCAGAATTGAGGCACCGGAAACTTCGTAAAACCTTTTTTAAATGTCGGAAGATATACTGTTTTGAAAATATGATACACTACATACTACTAGTATCTTACTAACATATGAAAATTAACACTGTTAAGTGGTAGCAGAATTATAGTAAAGAGGAGAAAATACCCATGATGAACGAAGCGAAAATAAATTTGCTTCACTCCTCGTTATGAAGTGGATCTTACATTTTATAAAATATATTTCGTTGGTTATAGTTTATTCGTGCAAACGAAATGAATAGTAGTTAACAAAAAATTATTTATTTATTCAAAAATTATGAGGCAAGGAGAATATAAATACTTTTAGGGAAAGTAAGATGCTACAAAGTTAACACACAAGGATGCTATACTGTCACAAATAATTCAAATTGTTACATATTGTTCGTAAATGGTTATCTTTATCCATTTGTAGGCTAGGAGATGACAAACATTCCAGAATACATGACATAATTTTGACAGAGCGAAGATATTTACAAATAGTTTCTGTTCTTCTTGGTAACGACTGTACCCCATGAGTAGATAAATTATTTGGATCGATGCGTTTAAACACACCTGCGCACTTTAATTTAGCGTAAGCTGCGAAGTCTGATGTAAAGTTGGGTTTACAATAGAAAATTTAAGCATTAAATTATGTTATAAGACGCGTGCAGAAGAAACGAAAGTTTGTTACCTCATGTATTGGTTTCCAATGGAAAGTAGCAAGTCGCGTGCGTTGTTAGTATTTCCTAAGCGTTGAAAGAAATAGTTATCTATAAATAAAACTCAATGCCTCCCCGTTTGTCTGTCTGTTAGTGTGCTTAGCACTTGAGAACTACTTATCCGATTTATATGTTTTTTTGAATTCATAGCTATGTTCTCCGGCCAGATTTTAGAATATATTTTGTTACGTCAAGTAACATAAGGAATAAGCAGTGACGATAATAGTGAATCAAGTCGCAAAAAAGTTTGCCGCCGGCGTGCGCTCTTGCAATACGCTGCCGAAACAAATTCCCACCAATGCGTTAAGAGATATATTAAACTTTGTGAAAAAGTAATTGTTCGCGAGTTGATTGACCGTACGCGGGCGTGGAGAGCCTTGGAGGCGACGGGTGGAAGCATCTGAAAAAAAGAGGGGTGGGGGGGGGAGTGTAACACTAGTCGCGTGCGCTTAGCCGGCACTCAGTCTCACGTCGTCAGTAACAAACTAATCACGTTCGAGCATGTACGTGTATTTATTGCGAGTCCGCTGCGAATTTTGATTTCGATTATTTGTTTTAAATAAAACCTAACCAATCATTCTGTTGCCAACGCGAGCGGAGCCGCGGGCATAGCTAGTATTTTATATCTTAAGTGAAACGTGTGAGGCGACGACTACTCATAACACAGCAGACGGCGTTGTTGGCGGGAAACGGTTATTTACAGTAATGTAAGTATAAACAATATTAAACCGTCGTGTGTGTCATCACGAGAACGATTATATTCGTTCACAAAAAAAAAAAAAAAAAAAAAAAACGTTTCTGAAAAAAGGTCAGATTTTAATAATGGTGTGCTTAAATATTTTTGTGATGTACAAAGTTAGGTTAGGAAGAAAGGTAAATATAACAAGCTTGTCGCCTGTTTCCATTGGCTAGAATGAAGAAGTAAACCAAAATTGGAAACAGCAATTACATTAGACGTGTTTCCGTGAGACAGATAAGCGCTTACTACATAATTATTATTGCATAATTATTTTTATTGGAAAATTAGCTTACCTATTAGCGATTGGCACCTAGTCATTGCATTCAACCCATGTTTACTGTAGAAGTAGTTATATTTTGTAATGCAGTCTGAAGTATTGCGACTCTCTATGTTATGTCTAGTTTTCATTTGTTCATTAGTTTTTACATTACTGGTAACAAATTCAGTGTCAACGATTTTTGCACTGTTATGAGTTCGAGGTTTTAGTGTAGCATATAAAATGGTGTTTGTTTACAGTCGTCTAACTGTAAACACACATAGCTCCCAGCTTTTTAGACAATAACCACTAATGTGCAATACCATTGTAAACATGGATCTTACAGAAATTACAATTTTATTGTCGCTTTATAACAAACATCGGTTAGAGTTGGATCTTATACGTGATCGTCAATGTCCTCTTCCCGCAGTATGCATAAGATTTTCTGCTTAATGATATGCACATCCATGCAGCATTCGCATTCGTCTAATCACGTAAATGTGGCACATGTCTCGGGAATTGACATACGCACGTACACGGGGAAACGATTTAAAGAGTGATATGAAAGCATTACATTTTGAGAAAAGCGACAGAGAAAAGTTCTTAATAGTGTATACTCTTTAACTTTTAATGATCTAGAAGTGCCGGGATAAACATAAAGAATTTACTTCGTGATTTGTTATCAACCGGGCGTGGCAACGAATGTATAGTTAATATGCAGGGCAGTGAGAACACTGCAAATTTTTTACAATGCGAGGCATGAATGAGTGTAAGAGTTGTATCAATATTCGAAAATTAATTTTTATTTATACCACCATTAGTGTTAAATAAAATTTGCCTCTAGCTTTTACCAGTTTTAATAACACATTATAGATAACTGTGTTTACTGAGTCANTAGTGTTAAATAAAATTTGCCTCTAGCTTTTACCAGTTTTAATAACACATTATAGATAACTGTGTTTACTGAGTCGGATACTTATTCATTCCTTTCTTGACAAAATTTCTATGATTGATTTATAGGAACACGTTCATTATCATGTGCTTTTCAGCTACAGATCCTAATGGGTTGATAATTTTAAATCTATGCCCCTACGTTCCAGAACAGATTCACTACTTGTTTTCCGTTAAAATGCTTGTTCAGAATCTTATCAGCTGGCTAGTTGCTGTAACGGATGCAAACAAGCATGTCTGTCGGAAGGTGTTAAGTATCGAGGCGAGTGGAGTAAGCTTATATACATAAGTGCGGTCCTAGGTTCGGACACAGCCTTAATCACACTTGTCTCGACAATTTTAACGTACTGAGATTATTTATACGAACAGTCACCTTTGTAGTAGATCACAACCCCAAACTGTAAACACTGAGTTACATTGTAGACCTTCGTGTGTCTAACATATATTTCTCGAATAGTGAACAATCATTTCCTATCAATTTACTTTCACATAAGAATGGAATGAAATCGCTATTGTGATGTATGACATAATTCATGATTAACANCGCTATTGTGATGTATGACATAATTCATGATTAACATAAAATTTATAATTGGAAGTGCTAACAGTACTCGTATTTTATCATGAACACCCAAACAATGCAAAGACCGTTATTTATTTATGATAATTAATTTTCGCAGAGGCAAATAAATCCAAATAGTAGTTGATATCGCTGCAAATTTTAGCAACTAGAGTAATCTACGACAGAAACGAAACACATGTAATTGTCGCAACTAGTAAATCATAAGTTTGGTATTTACAGCGGCAAAAAAAGCTGATAACTCGCGTGTGACAGGCTCGCTTTAACAGAATGTTAACGAACTTGTGGGTGAGCCGAGGCGAGTGTGATTACCTACTTTAGCCGGCTGCAGAACTGGCTACACTGCACGGGTGGCGAAGTATTTTGAGTGCTGCATCGTCCGCTCCCTTTTATCTCCCAGTCGAGAGCACTAGCGCTTCTCTGAATCATTCCAAGAACTAACATAAAAACCTGGTCAGACTTTCCCTTATCCCATGGCCGCTCTAGTGTATATATTTGCAGAATGGTAAAGTGAGAACTTTTGAGGCCCTAGTTTTTTTTTCTTATCAGCCATTTTAACCCTTCTGCCACTTTTTAAAATAAATATTACCATTTAAGTTATAAACAGTGTGTATATATTCCACCGGACTCGAAAGTCAGTGTCTAAGGCTACAATAAAATATGTTTATTGACTATTATTCCAAATGAGAGAACTTAAAAAGAGTGCTTACTTTATCGTGAATAGTTTATACCATAGTTTTTAATCCAACTCCCCATGATGTGGACACTGCTCGCATCTTCGTGAAAAGGCCTACAGATTTATCAATGAGATACCTGATGTGACCCTGGAAGTGTAGCTTGCTATCCAATAAAACTCAAAGATACTTTACTGTTCTATTTATCTCCACTCGTCTTGCCTTATATCTTATCGTTGGCGATCTTTAGTGTCTTCCCTTCGGTAGTATTGCTTTGGTTTTCTCAACAGAGAATTCCAACATTACTATATTTCCCCATCTCTCAATCTACTATAATTTTCCTTCTGTTTTATGTTCCAATTCAACTTGGCTCTTTGCTGGAATTTTCATAAGAGTTTCATCAGTGTAAGCAAATATCTCACTTTCTCTGTCAGCTGCAAATGCAGTAGCAGGTCAAAAAGGATGTTCCACAAGACAGGCCTTAGGATCGATCGCTGCTGATATTCTTTAGACATTATTTTCCATACACACATGTTGCTCACTCTGTACTAACTTATTCTATTTGCAAAGTAATTAATTAATATCCCATAAATATTATATGGGCACTCCTCTCTCAGCGGCAAAGTACACCTGGCCACCATGCATTATCGAAGGCTCCACTTATGTCAAGGAAAACTCCCGAAACATCAGTTTGTCGAAAGGATTTTGCCTTCCGAACCATATCAAACAAAGCTCTTTCTGTGCCCCTGCCTTTTCGGAAACTCTATTGTAGCTTTTGCAGTCCCTCAGTTGTTTCTTGAAATCCTAGTAATCTTTGGTTTACTAACTTTTCTATAATTTTTACGAGCACCGGCAGTAATGAATGGAAGTAATATATGACGATTTTGGCTTTTTTTTGGCTTTGTTTACCGTTTAATATATGACCTTGAAAATTTCATTTTCCATTTGTTTGGGAAGTATCCATTACTTAGATAATCATTCATTATTGCTAGTAGGCCCTTTCTTATCCTGGGATATTATCTTGACTATTTCAGGATTTATATAATGTCCAATTACCTTCTTTTTTTCAGCTCATTTACTGTTCTTCTAATACTATATATGCAGTATGCGGAGTGTGTGGCAAATGTGTAATTTTTTCTCTCTTCGTGCGATGTAATTATTTCTCGCCTTCTTCGTTGTCCTCTGGCAGGAGAGCCTGGATGAGTTCTTTTCCATTTTCCTGCTGACTGATTATCTCTCTTCCCTAGATTCTCAGGCTCTTTATCACCTGGTTAAGCCTTACTTTATTCGCGAGTATGGACCTTCATTCTCTTTCTCAGTTACAAAACTTCTCCAAGCTACTCTCTTCTTTTCTTTCAGCAATCTCGCATATCTTCTCTTAAGATTTCTGTATTCATCAACAAAAGTTTGGCATTGAAGCTCATCTCTGCTTCTTTTCAAGTTTTTTGTCTTCCGCACCTTTCTTCTAAACTCTTATAGATATTCATCCTACCATCTGTTCAGTAGGAAACCATTGTTGGAAGTGTGTAGGGTTCTGTTACATGTTCCTTGGATAACTTTCGTTAATTCTAATGCTCTGTGGTGCAAATCTTCCGAGTATTCTACTTGTACCTCTGGAGATTATATATTAGTACCTCATCGAATCTTTTCCAATATTCACCCCTATGGATGTTTCTCGTTCGCATAACATCTCAATCTTCTTTGTGGCTATGTACATATGTTTAATCTTGTACATAATATACCGATGATAGCTCTATGAGTCCTCAGTTAATGTCCAGTTCGTAACCAGTCTGGCTGCCTCTCTTTATGTCAAAGTCACATCCTGGTAAGAGTCTTGTTGTGGGCAGGAGAAACATATGTGTGGAGGGATCCAGAGTCATGTCATAATGAGTCGGCGCAGTAACTCGGCTGATGAGAGTGGCATGGTACAGAGCAGTGCATGGATGCGGTAACTGTTCTTCTCAAAATACGTTCGCGAATGCTTGGAGTATGCCATTCACATGGACGTGCAGCATAATTTCATAAGCACAGAAGAACACCAATCTTTTGTACAAACATTGACACGAGAAATGTTCACGGGTACAACACTAGCCTCTTTTGCACTCCCGGCATGTTTATGCACACAGTTCACACAAGTTCCACGACTGAAACATTCAACACCAAGCACATAAGAAACGAAATACCAGATTTGAGATAGCAGACTTCCATCGTGGTAGATCTATACGCGAAGAGCATACGTGATACCATACAATAATTCCCAGCGAATATTAGGATGCTTCTCGCTTCTGACACCAATTAAACTTGCAAGTGTTCTTCATGTATTTCGGGATTGTTACCACGTCTGCAGAGAAACGGGGTGCTGCAACCTAGTGATGATCACAATCCCGGTGGCCATAGAGACTCAGGAAACAAACGAAGGGTGCAATTAACAACTCGGATCCCAGTGCTACACCTCTTATCTTATATATGCTTCACTACAATTACACATGCTACGATAATCTACATGAGGCTGGGCACTGTGCAGCAACAGGGCATCGAAACCCTAATGTCGCGCTAGCAGGTGGGAATCATCGAAACGCAGACAGCTCAGCTGTTAAACTCTCACTCACTCAACAACTGACAGCCTAGCGGTTCCGGTGCCAAGCGGCGTGGCATGCTTACCGCTGCACTGCGAAGAATGCTGTCACGACTAGTGTTAACGGTCTTTCCTGGCAGCGCGCTTCATAAAATGTATTTACTCAGGGCAATGTACATTTTCTTACACTATTTTACTTTTCTGTGACTTAAATACATTTCCCGGATTTTTCTGTGACAATATGGCAGATGCTTAAAAGGAGTGAAGTAATAAAGAAAACTAAAATTCTTGTTGGTGACCTACAGTTATTTATACAAAATGAGGACTAGGGAACTTTTCACCAGTTTGAAAGTAGAGTTCCATTATTGCTTTTCAACAGTAATTTTGGAGAAAATATGGGAGATGAAGGACACTTTAACGGTCATTTATAGAACAACCGAGGTAATGGTATATTTTCATAATGAAGTAGCAAGAGAAATTAATTGGCGAACTTCTGTAGTTTATAAAGGATATTCCAAAAGTTATTGCGTGTTTTCGTTTGAAACTGGCATATTCAGTACAATATTAGAAATCCTTTGATATAACATCAAGAAATTTTAAAGAAAACTCTAGAAATTTAAGATAACTAGTGGCAAATTTGAACCGGAAACAAGATAGCTGATATAGCATCATCCAAGTTCGCAGATCCATGATAGTGGCCTGCTCTGGCACCAAATTCTGATCCCTGTTCAATGGAATACTTTGTCGATTACCATAGTAATCGAGAAATATAGGCAGTCTCTTATGTTTAACTTTTTGTTCACAATGCATGAGAGTGGAGTGCAGTGGTGAGATTTGGGTGGCTCTTAACATCGTGGTCTTGAGAACTGATTCTATGCTTACGAAATTGCACTAATAATTTCTTGCAATTACTTTATTAAAAATTTATAATGTATTATTTTGTCCATACTGTATCAAATAAAATAGTGATAGGTATGTGCTTCGGTGAATGTAAAGAACATTAAATAAAATATGGATCTATTAAATTCGCATATAATTTGCACCAAAGCTGATGTGGCGGATTTTTCCTTAGCATTTTGTGAGTTTGATAGGATAAAGCAACATATATAATGAACAAATTAAAAACATGATAAATGGGAAGACAGAACTTTAGGGCAGACGTTGTAGAATGATAGATGTGAAATACACACAAATATACACAAACTCTAACTTATACTAAGACAGCATTAACAAATAATGTGATGTTTTATTAAAATTATTACTTACGACTGAAATTTAAGTTGATGGAGGCCGCTACTTCGCCCATTTTATTTTTAGCCTTAACTTTGTAAAGTCCAGCGTCTGTCTCGATGACGTCATCCAACTCAAGCACGACCAGGAACTTGCCAGTGCCAATTGACTGTATTTTTATAGCGGTGCGGTTGTCTTCGGACAACTGCGTGTCTCCCCGGAACCAGCTGATCTCCGGTTTGGGGGATGCCAAAAGCTGGCATTCGAAGACGAGCCTATTGCCTTCATCTTCTTGGCGCAGTTGTGGCTTCTGCGTGAAACTAGGAGCAAAGTCTTCAGCCACCCCCATCTTGAATGGGGTGGCTATAAGTCTTTTTGGTCGATTTGCTGTCTAGAGGTGAAAGTTTTTACCAGCTTCACAATGATTGCAGCATTAATTTTATCTGAAACAGAGAAAAAATAACAGAACCATTATTTAAACTGCTGCAGTACAGTTTGTAGTAATAAGCGGAAGTGGATAAGACCAATAGTAATGTTACCTTTTTTTGGCAGATTAAACAATTTCTATAATTTCTTTCTACTAGTATGGGATTAGATTTAACCTCTTTTAAAACATTGTTAAAAATTATATAATATATATTTAACATACTTTTGGCATATTTACTAGCATATTATTTGAAAATATATATTACAGCACTACATATATGCGTTTTTAGTTTTATTTTACTAGGTGAATATACCATCTCTTTTATGCGGGGAGTTTAACAGAGAGCAGCCAACATTCCACATCAGCCTAACTGCAACTAAAAATGCACACTCATCCATTGATCACAGAGGATACAATTTTAAAACTTTACAATATATTGACTTTGTTTAGAATTTAAATTCGTTTTGCGAAATTACTATCTAGTGTGAGGTACCCCAAATTATATACATTTGCCTATAAGGTTAAAAAAACTTCAAATTTTATTTACTCTCTTTGAAGAAAATTAAAAATGCATAATTTTAAACTCACGATAACACAAATATGCTAAATACGACGGCACTTCGCCCAAGTAGCAAACAACAAGCAGTTAACAGTTGGCCAACTATTGGCAGTGGTTGCAAACGTTTGCATTTATGACTGTCAGCATTTCTTTTATGGTTGAAAATCAGGTAATATAAACAAAAGTGACCCTACCTATTTTTTTTAAATAATTGTAATATGGGCCAATGCTCTGACAATGGTTTTTAGATTTCAGCAGACGCCCTCAAGCAGATAAAAAAGGAAATGATAACTGTTACGCACTGCTGTAAAAATATCAGCAGCATGTTTATGGGCCATTTATGGCATTCCAACTGTTGTTGACTGCTGGGAACATACAATCAGCACACTTGTGGGCCACTCACGACATGCCAACTGTTACTTGTTACTGAAGAATCATTATCAGCAAGCTTATGTGCAATTTATGGCATGCTGACTATATGTTGCAGCGCAGTAGCAAATAACGTATCCGAATTCACTTGAAGGTCTCTTTTTTTCCATGCACATGTAAAGGTTGGCTACACTACTCCACAGACGCTTTGCAACCTCGCTGCAACCTTCCATCCATTTGTCAATGTTGTTATCACATATTTATCTTGTGATTTCCAAGTTTCTTTACTATGTTGAATGCACGTGTAATTTAATTATTTTATAAAGCATAAAATTACTTTCAACAATGCTGCAAATTAAATAACAGGATGTCAACAAGTAAGGAGATGACCCAACTTTATGTTCGAGTTGTGAAGCAAGCTGAGAATGACTTTGTGATCTCGTGTATATCAACTAATAAGGAGGTATGTTATTTATTACCAGAATAATACAGAGACCTGCAGCTTCACTCTACATTATCAAGTAAGAAACCTATATAAAATGCCAGAGCTGTAATAAAACATGTAAATGGTTATAGAACAATAGCTGTAAAGATTGACGATGATATTAAGTCAGTATATTTTGATGAAGAGGACAATATCTGTTTCCAAAAATTTCCATTAGAAGAATACGTTCCCGTGCCGGGATCTCAAACTCGTGATCATCTACAACTAGAATTCAAAGATTGAATTAGGCGGTTGGAGCTTCAGTTGAAATTAAATTCAACTCAAGACGAAATAAAATTAAATCACAAAGAAAAGAAATTCATTTTAGATCAATTAAAAAAAAGACAATACGATCCTAAAGAATGGTTACGTAGATTTGAAGACGAATGAAATCGATTCCAGATAAGTTCATATAGACTAAGAATCCAGGCTTTATGTTTCTTTGTCACGGGCTCGGCTAAAGACTGGTATGAAACTAATCTCACAAAGATAGGTCTAACCGCTTCCTGGGAGGTTTGGAAGAGTTCTTTCCGTAATGTTTTGGTTGACAAAGGCTGGTCGATTGTTACGAAGGCCTTTAACTACAAATATTTGGGAGGGTATTTAATCGATTAAGCACTTCCAAAGAGAAACTATGCCTGGAAGTGGAACCTAAAGGTACTGAATTATCTTTTATCAACCAAATAGTGTTTGGTTTACCAAGTGAAGCTCAAGAAGAACTTGATAGGGAAGAGATAACTACTCTTGATGGTCTGTATACTGGGCTTCAAAAGTTGGCAGACGCTTTAGCCAGAAGGAAAAGGAAAAGACCGTTGAGTCCGAAATCTATAAAAAAAATTCTTTACAAGAAAAATGAACCCCAACAGAAAAATGAAGCTCTACAGAAGGAATGTTCAATTTGTGCTGACCTTGGTTTTCCAAGTCGTTTCCATCCAATAGCTGAATGTCGCAACAAGAATTCGGTCTNCTGACCTTGGTTTTCCAAGTCGTTTCCATCCAATAGCTGAATGTCGCAACAAGAATTCGGTCTCTAAAACACTACAATCAAATATGACAGAAGAATTTAAACTGAGTAACCAGGCAAAATTAGATCCGCTGATAAAATTAAACATAGTTATTAATGAAATTTAAAAACCACAGCTGTTTATGATAGCGGCTCAAATGTAACATTAATTAATCAACAAATTGCTGATTTGCTTAAGCTGAAATTAATATAACAAAAACGTGTACCAAAAACCATTAGCGGACTCGATTTCACTTCAGCCCGGGCTACAATTATGCTTCGTATTGGAAATATTACAGACTACATAACCACCTATGTTATCAAGAATGATAATTTCTCCTATGATCTCTTGCTAGGTATCGATGCTATTCAGAATTTAAGTTGATTCAAAATTTGAATCTAAGAATTTTTCAACGCATAAATAGCGAGAACGTAATAGTTCTACAGGAAGACCAATCAAATAAAGATCAAATGCAGACTCCAGAAGATACTGAAGATTTGGATAGAGATATTGAAGTAAATTTTAATGAAAATTTGAATACAGACGAATTTGAAGCTGACTTACAACATATTGAGAATGATGAGAAGAAGCAAACCATTTTACAAATAATTGAAAAATATAGGCATTTGTTTGCCAAAGATAAATTTTATATTGATAAATTGCGATCACAAGACGCTGAGATAAAACTTCTTAGGGACGAATACGTCACCTCTCGCCCATACAAATGTTCAATCCCTGACGATACAGAAATCAGAACTCAGATTAAGAAATTACTACAAGCTGGGATCATCGAAGAATCTGATTCTCCATTTGCGTCTCCTGTAACGTTAGCATACAAGAGAGACAAAGGAAGAAAATCACGCCTATGCATCGACTTCCGAAAATTAAACAAGTTGGTAGTCCCAGAATGTTTTCCTTTCCCTACAATTCAAGATGTGATCGACAAAGTTGTAAATTGTGAATATTTTACAGTATTAGATATTAATTCTGCCTTTTGGTGCATCACACTTAAAGTACAAGATCGAAAAAAAACTTATTTTATCACTAAGTATGGAAAGTTCATGTTTAAAGTTCTTCCCTTTGGTTTAAAGAACGCTCCAGCCACATTCCAGAGGATATTGTCAAATATAATCCGAAGAAATAATTTGGATGAGTTCGCCATCAATTACATCGATGATATCTTGATTTTCTCCCGAACCTGGGAGGACCATCTCCATCATATTATAAAATTTTTACACGTTATCTACTCTGAAGGCTTCAAATTAAAACTAGTTAAATGTTTGTTCGCAGCCAAATCAGTCAAGTACCTTGGACACACTATTTCGAAGAACACAGTTTCTCCAGCCCAAGGAAATTTAGTCTCTATCCAAAATCTTCAAAGACCTTCTGATAAGAGTGGTGTGCGGAGTATTCTGGGTTCTATAAACTTCTACTTGAGATATATAGAAAATAGTACGCAGAAACTAGAACCACTACATCAACTACTGAGGAAAGATGTCAAATTTGAATGGTCTGATGACTGTGAACAGACCTTCAAGATGATTAAGGATTATTTATGCTCTAAACCGATCCTGGCTATCTACGATATTGAAAAACCCGTCTTCATAGAGACAGATGCCAGCTACAAAGGTATCGGCGCAACACTCAAACAACCCCAAGAAGACGGAATACTACATCCTGTTGCGTATTTCTCTCGCAAGCTCTCAAATAGAGAAAATCGTTTAGACATTATTCATCTCGAATGCAAGGCTATCAAGGATGCAATAAAGTTTTGGCAGTACTACTTAATTGGACGTCACTTTACGGTCTGCAGTGATCACAAACCGTTAGAGAATTTAAAGACAAAAGCCAGAACTGATGAAATCCTTGGAGACCTAATTCTTTATTTATCTCAATTTGACTTTAATATTATATATAAAAAGGGAAAAGAAAATATTCTGGCTGATCTCCTTTCAAGAAATCCAGTCCTTGAATACTTCGAGAATAAAGATGCGATCCAAGTTGTAAATTTAATAGATATATCCACTATAATAAAAGACCAAACAGATCATCTTTCTGAGTTGAAAGCAGCTAAGCAGATAGAGTATAAACAAGGGATCATACTCAAGAAATTAAGAGAAAAATTAAGAATTTTTGTTTCTCCCACGTTAGGAAATGAAATAATTGAACTTGTTCATAAACATTATGGTCACATCGGTCCAGCACAGATGATTGCAACCATCAGACCACATTATTACTTCAAGGGTCTGGACAAAGCTATACATACCTTTTATAAAAACTGTAAGATTTGTATTGAAAACAAAGTTCGTCGTAGTCGTGCTATCGGTCTACTCTCACAACTAGGCCCTGCTACAGAGCCTTTTCAAATAATGTCACTCGATAGTGTCGGAGGCTTTGCTGGAAACCGATCCACCAAACGATACATGCATATCCTGGTGGATCATTTCACCAGATATGCGTGGATCTCCACTACAAAGGGTCAGAACGCCCAAGATTTTATAAATTTGATTAATCCAATCGCCCAACAAAATACTATCTCAATCCTAATAGCAGATCAATATACGGGCATCAATTCTACTGACTTCAAGAACTATTTAGAAAAAACAGGAATACAAATCGTCTTTACATGCATTGATCATCCCGAATCAAACGGGCTTAATGAGCGATTACACCAAACATTAGTAAATCGCCTCCGGTGTAAAATTAACAACGATAACCATAAAGCCTGGCCAACCCTGGCACAGGAGTGTGTCAACGAGTACAATGATACCATTCATAGCTCCACACACTTTGCACCATCATACTTACTACTGGGAAAGAAGTCCACGATATCGCCCCTTCAAGAAGACTACCAAACATCTCTTGAAGAAGACCGCAAAATAGCTCTCCGGAATTCTATGAAGAGTTTTCAAATAAATAAGAAATGTGTAGATAAGAATCGACGACAGCACACATTCAATGTTGGTGATTCAGTCTATATCGAAAATGGAAATAGGCTGAATCGTAATAAGTTAGATCCATTTCGGATCGGACCATATCCAATCATCAGGCAGATCTCGCCGACATTCTATGAAGTTGCTTGTGGAAAAAAAAAAAGATTTACAATTTCTTCCATTCCGGAAAACTGCTTCCTTGTTCCCTGCGGCAACCGACTTCAAGGAGGGAGGTGTAAAGGTTGGCTACTCTGCTCCATAGACGCTCTGCAACCTCGCTGCAACCTTCCCTTCATTTGTCAATGTTGTTATCACGTGTTTATCTTGTGATTTCCATGTTTCTTTACTATGTTGATTGTTTGTGTAATTTAATTCTTTTATAAAGAATAAAATCATGTTCAACAATCCTACACATATATTAAGAAAAATTATCATGTGACATCGCTTATAATAGGAAAAAATCTTTTTTATACTGGAAACGTGGAATAACATGTAAAAAAATTCGTTATTTTGCAATTTAAATTCCACCTGAACGTAGCCTGAAACTAAAAAACTAGTATTTTTAACAAAACTCAGAAATCCCAGTATTGACTTATGTTACTATCATTATTTGTATCTATATCAAAACTATTAATACAACTTGTATGTGTACAAAGTATTCAGATTTACTTAAAATGTTTTACGTTAATGCATTGTAGAGTAGTTGCTGACGTTCTAGACAGCGAAGGAAATGTTTGTTGGTTTCATTCTAGGTTCTTGCAAATATATTTTTTAATTGTGAAATAATGTTGAAGGTAGCACAGATGAGCATGATAAATAAGTCAACTTTATTTGGGTGAAACAAGACTAATTTTTACTTTGAAAATGCACGGCAAACTGTTTCCATGTGGGCCACAAGTGGCCAATAGCTGGGCCATAAGTTGCTTGCCAACAGTTTGCTGACGGCATGTTATTTACTTGCGGCAGGCCAGAAGCAGAAAGCCAGTAGGCCACTGTTGCCACACATGGCCCACTGATGGTGCTGAGATGTTTGGGATACAGTTGGTTACGCAGAAGTGGGCCGCTTGTGGGCAGATTGTATTTTGCTACATGGATGTTATCTTAACAGTGACCCAGATGCGGCCAACATCAAACAACATCCAAGAGGCATTATGTATGCCACAAGCATCCGCGGATGCATTACAGTGGTTGACTGATTAACTGTTTACGGAAACTGTATGGGGCCGCTCGTGTACAAGCAGATTTGCATAAATAGGCTAACTGAATTTTGCTGCCCGGGTCCTTATGATGATGTAGTCTGAACTAATTATATACCAACTAGGTTCTCATAAAGTTTTTAAGTTACTCTAGCGAGTTGGGCTTCTCATTCTTAATACTCGTGCGAGTTGGGCTTCTCATTCTTAATAAGTTGAACTTTTCCCAAAAAAAATTAAAAATATTAATGTACTTGGAATATGTGCAACCTCTGTAACATAACACGTAAATTTGCATAAACAAACGGCCAGTTAAAAGAACAAATATGGTCTCTTCCAAAATATGAAAGTTCTTGGCGTGTATATTGCTTAATGTCTACATTCTCTTCGCTTTAGTGCTGAAAGAACGAGCATGTGGAGCGCTGGCGAACTGAAATTTACTTGACAGCTCTCTCTGAATATGTGCGTGCGATTTGCTTTACAAAACGGTAACTTCTTATTCCTATGATACAGTGCAACTTTTAGTCATACATCACTTGTGTAGGGTACTTGTGATGGAATTTTGACAACATAGACAATACCGTGGACGTTATCTAGAGTACACTTTTCAGCCATAGAGTAAAGTACATGATACACTTGTTTAAAAGGGTAAGATAAAGTACCATAAAATAGTCGTATTGGCAGCTTTCGAGCACTATACCTGTTACTGTAATTGTTAGTGACAACACAATACGAACAAACATTTAACATGGAAGAAGTTATATACCACTTTAGGAAAAATACGGCGAACTGAACAATAAAAATGTGGGCCAATTGCATCAAATTTTATTAACATCTCCCATGAAAGAGAACCAGGTTCAATTCCCTGCAAGGTCGCTATCGGATTTTCGTAAGTGGGAATTGTGTGTGGACGATGTCACTGGTCGCCGGATATTCTCGGGAACCTCCCGTTTCTCCCGCCCTTGCAACCCGGCACTGCTCCATACTCACTTCACTATCATCGGCTCTGAAAAATCGCTGTTAAGAGCCGTCCAACTTCTCCACATTTATAACACTTCTACTACCGGGTCGCTGATACGAAGTATATGAAAATCAGGCTCTAATTACTGGGTGACAAACTGAACGTTGGCTGTTCGTGAATAATATTAACGCTGTGATGTGGATTCAAAGATCTCGAGTGTTCTTTCACTTTGGCCGAAAACCATTTTCAATGATTTGTATACGACAGCTATCATCAAGAGTGTGTATTTTAGAATACTTCTATTTTAATATGTAGCTGAAATTAAATATAAAAAATCACAAAAAAATAGCTGTTTTTTTAAATAAAAAAGAATAAACGATATGTGTGGTATGTATTGAATTTTATTCACCTAAAACCCGAGAGTATGGGATAACTATAAATAGACGCATCGTAATGTAATCTGCTTTTAAGTTGAAGAAACGTAGCCTTTATGATTCGAATCATGCAGCTGTAAATATTGTGTGCAGGGAGTTTCCCTTGCCACTCACCATCGGGGTGCTTGTATTTGGTGAGCCTCCTTTATTTCTTACCGTTAGGGTGCTTGTGTTCGTTGAGTCCCCTTGCCTTTCACTATCAGGGGATTTGTATTCGGTGAGTCCCCTGGACTCTTACCATCGAGATGTTTGTATTTGGTTGGCACCCTTGCCCGTCACCTTTGCGGTGCGTAGTCGGAATTCTTGAAATGATGGCCTACAAATTTGATGTTTTAAGCAAACCATGCTTCAAATGATGGTACAAAACGTAAAAGTGTGTCTGATCATTTTCTGCGATATATTTCGGATTCGTTCGATCACGTTGTCGCGGGTTGTTGGCACTTCGAGATACACCTTATTATTTATGAAACCCCACACAAATAAATCTAGTGATTAAATGTCTGGCAACCTGTCTGGCTAAAGTACACGACATCCCCTACTGATCCAGCGATCATTGTAATCGCAATCTCTTATCGCCTGTGCTGCTGTTGTGTAATGTGCCAGACAACGGTTGAAAACAACACGGTCTTTCGCAGCTCGATGCTTAAGTCTTCAAGTAATGCCAGTAAGTTGTCTTGCAGAAAGTTGCTGTATTTTTCACTGCTTAAGAAACTCTGAGTGAAAAAGGGGACAATGAGATTGTAGCCTATAACACCACACAAACCATTTGCAGACCACGGATACCGATGTTCAACTTGATGTTAACTGTATTTTTACACTCCAATATTGCATGTTGTGTCAATTAACCTCACAGTAGTCCGTAGAGTCGACTCACCGTAAAACATTATACTTCGAACAATTTCAAGTTTCATTGCTATTGTTGCAGCGCCCATTGATAAATCATTGCACTATTGTAGATATCATTGCCATGTAATTCTCGAAAACGGGAAAGTAATTTATGACGATTTATAATTTTCCAAACACTTTGTTGTGATTTTCCGTTACCAATAGCTATTTATCGAGTGCTCGCATGGACGTTATGTGCCCCCGCAGCTATCAATTCTACTTGATTGTTTTCTGTAGTTACTGATTCTATATGCATTCGATTTTTAGGTTGCACACTTCCATCGGTAGTTAATTTTTGACAACTCGGAAAAACAACGTGCGCGACAGAACCCTGTCTGGAAAACCCTCGTCATAAATGATAACAGCACTGTCTATGTTCTGCTCATATTCTCCATAAATCAAAATAATTTTTTTGTACAGGTGAAGATGCTATACTTAGGAGTTTCAATAGACCCGAATCTAAAATATGACATAAATTAAAAAACCAAATGTATAACAAGGATATCTGCTTACAGCACATNTCAATAGACCCGAATCTAAAATATGACATAAATTAAAAAACCAAATGTATAACAAGGATATCTGCTTACAGCACATTTAAGAACGCGGCAGTTCAAAACATGGGTACATGTTGGGGATCTTAATAACTAATAAATTACAAGGAAATACATCAGAAGCAAACACAGGTATCCTCGACATTACACTGTGGACACAGGCACTGGTGATGTACAAAATTGTCACCGCGATAGATGTTTATGCTCAGCTCAACCTGCATAACAGGGAGGGATACACGAATACGACATAAAAGTCAAGTGTGTGGTTGTGCCATGTGGCGGAAAGTGGCGCGCCTTCTACATGTTCTTCTCACTGCACTACNCATAAAAGTCAAGTGTGTGGTTGTGCCATGTGGCGGAAAGTGGCGCGCCTTCTACATGTTCTTCTCACTGCACTACATCTGACAACATGTCACATATACGCATTTTATTAAAATTGTGTGCGTTTTACCAAATGGTANATCTGACAACATGTCACATATACGCATTTTATTAAAATTGTGTGCGTTTTACCAAATGGTAAATTAATCTGTAATGAATGATGAGGTTTCCCATTCACATTTGGAATATTATTTCTGGTGACACGCAAGGCAACTCACAAAAACAAGAACTCCGATGTTGGATGGCAAGAGGACTCTCTACAAACATTCATTACATCAGCATGTTTGGAAACATTACGGGTTATACTGTATTTCGTGAATGTTGATGCGTAATCCATTTTATCATGGGAATCACCCTTGCAAATAATATATAGAATCCTATCCAATTCCCGCTGCCTGTAGCACCATCTATCACAGATCGAACAACATGTTTAAGACACAAATGTGGAAATTTATATCGCGAATTTATTCTGGAATGAAAAGTGGCGGTTCTCAATTTATGTTACCCCATTAGAGAACCATTTGCAAAGAATAGCCAAAACTGTTTATATTAAATCTTTCACACATATTGGTGTATACTACGAATATGCAATAAAACAAAGGGTTTTCCATTTGATATTCCAATGTTGCCTTCACCCCCTAGGGGGGCAACCATGAACTTCTATTTGAGACCTTTAATTGTCCTCTAGAAAATAGAGAGAGTAACTTGGGCACTTTTTGTCTCACGACTCATCTATTGCACGTTATTCTACAGTCTCATGTTAAATGAATCACCTCGTATATAGTGAAGGGATTGCTAAAGCCTAAAAAGATTGCAAACCAAAATACTTTCTAAATTTAACTAAATAAGATAATGTCAGATCGGTTTTTATTTTTACAAATAAGGAAAGTCACATATAATAGACAAGCTCTTAGGGTGCGTACAGACTAGGCGAGCCGAGTGTGTATTGTAAAGTGTAAAGTAACATGCTCGGTTAGTTTGTGCGGTGTCGCGAGTTGCAAACTGCTCGCGGCAATACGCTCGCTCTCTTTTTTCCTGACGAAAACAAAGAGATTCGCTGTTATAGTTTGGACGTGTTTAGTGAAAGTTGAGACTGCGAACGAGCCATGTGCGAGCATGGACGACTGGATGGAGAAATCTGTGTTGCAGATAATATAAATTTATTTTAAATATACAAGTAAAGATTATTATAAAAAACACGCGAAGGAAGATACGTGGCAGAAGATTGCCAGTTCTGTAAATGCTTGTAAACGTTCCAATAAATATTGTACAAATGGTCGTGAAAAATGCTGTGCATAGATATCCATGTGCTTCTCTTGCATATTCAACAAAGTTGATTGCAGAGTTTTCGTACACCACAGACCCCGGAAAGCCGTTCTTAGCTATGTTGGCTGACTTCAAAACACCACTGTAAATAAAGTAGGAAATAATCGTGGATTATTAATTCTCCTGAGCGATTTTTTTTAGGTAACACTAGATACGGTTCTTAAACTACTAACCACCTTACTTAACCACACTAGCTAGTTATAGACTAAATACCTCTCGTACACTATCTTGAGATTTTTGCCTCTTTCCGGAGTTACCCGAAAATGAAGAAATTGGAGACGATCAAGGCAAGGGAGTTCCTAGCAAACAGCAAGTAGTGGGAAGCAAACTGAACTGTCACAACCACCATTACTTTCCCCAAAATCTCCTAAACGGATCTAAGGTAAACAAGAGGACAATTCGTTTCTGTCAGAGGCTCTTTCAGTTCTGAAAGCAACTGCTGACAAGTTAAATGTCTCGCCCTTTGAGAGTGATGAGAACAATTGTTTGGAAACTACATAGTATCCATAATGAACACTTAATCTTCGCAAATTAGGAATGGGATAAAACATTCAATTTTTCACATTTTGGTAAAGGCAGACACCTGGAATTTATGAATGGCCATTACTTTCAGGCCTTTCCCTATATAAAGGCACTGCCTCGCAAATGGATCTTTATACTATGCAGTATAGTCATCAGCTGTATTCCCTATCTTCGTTTACAGGATCANCCACAGACCCCGGAAAGCCGTTCTTAGCTATGTTGGCTGACTTCAAAACACCACTGTAAATAAAGTAGGAAATAAACGTGGATTATTAACTCTCCTGAGCCATTTTTTTTAGGTAACACTAGATACGTTTCTTAAACTACTAACCACCTTACTTAACCACACTAGCTAGTTATAGACTAAATACCTCTCGTACACTATCTTGAGATTTTTGCCTCTTTCCGGAGTTACCCGAAAATGAAGAAATTGGAGACGATCAGGGCGAGGGAGTTCCTAGCAAACAGCAAGTAGTGGGAAGCAAACTGAACTGTCACAACCACCATTACTTTCCCCAAAATCTCCTAAACGGATCTAAGGTAAACAACAGGACAATTCGTTTCTGTCAGAGGCTCTTTCAGTTCTGAAAGNCAGGACAATTCGTTTCTGTCAGAGGCTCTTTCAGTTCTGAAAGCAACTGCTGACAAGTTAAATGTCTCGCCCTCTGAGAGTGATGAGAACAATTGTTTGGAAACTACATAGTATCCAAAATGAACACCTAATCTTCGCAAATTAGGAATGGGATAAAACATTCAATTTTTCACATTTTGGTAAAGGAAGACACCTGGAATTTATGAATGGCCATTACTTTCAGGCCTTTCCCTATATAAAGTCACTGCCTCGCAAATGGATCTTTATACTATGCAGTATAGTCATCAGCTGTATTCCCTATCTTCGTTTACAGGATCANCACTGCCTCGCAAATGGATCTTTATACTATGCAGTATAGTCATCAGCTGTATTCCCTATCTTCGTTTACAGGATCAGGTAGCCCAATTCCAGTACAATCTTTAACTTGCTAAACAGCAGATTTACTAACAGATCACAAGTTTTACCATGTGCTCCACGAAGTGCTTCCAACAGTTCATCCCCCCTCCTTAACTTCTCAAATGTCTGAAATTAATAATTTCATATAGACTCTCAACTTCTATGTGACATTGAAATTATAATTTGTAAAGTTGTTTGTATTAGTGCTACCTGCATTTTAATTTATAACTACTGTACTGCAATAATATGTTAGTTGGGTAGAAGTAATATTGTTTTAATTGAAATATTACAATTGCAATTCGATTTATCTCACCTAACATTTGATTTTAATTATTCGACAAGTGCTGCCTGAAAATCTGGAATAATCTGTCAAACAGATTGTTTTCATATTCTAAACAGATACTGCAGACTTGTGTATGAATCTCCAATGGCAAGGAACTGTAAAGTCACAGCCAGCCTGAAATATTTACAGTGGAAAAAATTNGACTTGTGTATGAATCTCCAATGGCAAGGAACTGTAAAGTCACAGCCAGCCTGAAATATTTACAGTGGAAAAAATGTATATATGTATATATATAAAATATAACTATTTATTAGTTTTAATTTACTGTACCAGTTTAATACAAACCTCTCTTGGATTGAAATTGGATGTTGAAAACGTATTACTAGTCTACCGATGTTTGGTCATATTTTAGTCAGTAAATTCTTTAAATTTGTAGGAGATATACTGGAACATTATTTGGAATGTCCACTAATGTGATGAAACTTTAATCTCCGACGTTCTTTTTATACAATTCAGTACACCACCACCGCTGAGGTTTTCATTGGATTTTACGTAAATTGCATTAAGTGCACACAGAAGCATAGCACAGCTGTGCAGACTTTAAGCTTATANGACTTGTGTATGAATCTCCAATGGCAAGGAACTGTAAAGTCACAGCCAGCCTGAAATATTTACAGTGGAAAAAATTTATATATGTATATATATAAAATATAAGTATTTATTAGTTTTAATTTACTGTACCAGTTTAATACAAACCTCTCTTGGATTGAAATTGGATGTTGAAAAAGTATTACTATTCTACCGATGTTTGGTCATATTTTAGTCAGTAAATTCTTTCAATTTGTAGGAGATATACTGGAACATTATTTGGAATGTCCACTTATATGATGAAACTTTAATTTCCGACGTTCTTTTTATACAATTCAGTACACCACCACCGCTGAGATTTTCATTGGATTTTACGTAAATTGCATTAAGTGCACACAGAAGCATAGCACAGCTGTGCAGACTTTAAGCTTATANTTTTCATTGGATTTTACGTAAATTGCATTAAGTGCACACAGAAGCATAGCACAGCTGTGCAGACTTTAAGCTTATAATGTTTCGCTTTGATATGTGCCTTGAAATGTGCAATGAGAACACTACTTACTCGTGCCGTGTTCCACACGACTAACGAATCAGGGCACGCTTACAGCTTGCTCGATACTTGCAGCGAGCAGCGAGCATTACACTACACGTTACAGTACACGCTGGTCTCGTCTAGTGTATAAATTAGGTGAACCGAGGATGTAGTGTAATGTTCGCTGCAAGCATCGAGTAAGCTGCGAGTACGCCGTGAGCATGCTCCGATCCGTCAGTTGTGTCGAGCACGGCACGATCATGCAGTGTTCTCCTTTCACATCTTGAAGCTGCACAGCATGTATTGTAACGAAGTATTATTAGCTTCAATTCTGTACAATGGTGCTATGGTACTGTGTGTATATCTATGCAATGTGCATAAAATCAACAAAGCCTCGGTGATGGTTTCGTACTGAATTGTATAAAAAGCGGGTTGGGATTTAAAGTTTCAGCTCATTAGTGAACAGTATAAAAAATTTACCAGGATGTCTCCTACAAATTTCAAGAATTTGCTGACTAAAATAGGATAGGTAGAATGAAAACACGTTTTTGATATCCAATCTCAATTCAAGACAGGTTTTTATTAAACAGGTATTATAAATCAATACTAATATCTAATTATGTCTTATAATTTAATATATATTTTTTTCCACAGTTAATATTCCAGGCTGGCTGTGCCTATACGGTTCCTTGACCCTGGAGATTAATACACAAGCCTGCAAATTCTGTTTAGAATATCGAAACAATCGGTTAAATATATTGTCCCAGACGTTCGTGTAACACTTATCGATGAATTGAAATCTACTGTCAAAGTGAGATAAATCAAAGTGCATATGTAATTATTAAAATGAAACAATATTACTTAAAAGCGACACCTTATGCAGTACAGTGGTTAAAAATTAAAATGGAGCTAGCACTAATACAAAGAAATTTACAAATAGTATTTTTAATGTCACTCAGAATTACTTATAAAGAAAATCTATATGTAATTATTAATGTCATCAGCAATTGAGATAGTAGGGGGATGGACTGTTTAAAGCACTTGGTGTAGCACACGGTGATACTTTTTCTGTTAGTGACTCTGCTGGTTGGCAAGAAAAAGATTGTACTCGAAGTGGGCTACCTGATACTGTAGAAGAAGGCGAGAAGTACGGCTGATGACTATTCTGCATAGTATGCATTTACATTTGTGGATTAGAGCCTTGATATTGGGGTAGGCCTGAATATACCGTTCTAAGAATCCTGTGTCAACCTTCACCAAAATGTCGAAAATGACATGCCCTAACCCTTTACTAGTTTGTGGAGAATATGTGTTCATTTAGGATACTATGTAGTTTCCAAACACTTGTTCTCATTACTTTCAGAGGGTGAGACATTTAACTCATTAGCAGCTTTGATAACTGAAACGGCTTCTGACAGAAATGTATCGTTATCCTCTTGTATCTCCTTGATCCATTTAGGNTAGCAGCTTTGATAACTGAAACGGCTTCTGACAGAAATGTATCGTTATCCTCTTGTATCTCCTTGATCCATTTAGTAGGTTTTGGGGAAAGAAATAGTGGTTTTGGCAGTTGAGTTTTGCTGACCCACTTATTGCTGTGTTCTAGGGCCTTCCTCGCCTTGATCGTCACCAATTTCGTCAATATCGAGTAACTCCTGAAATAGGCAAAAAAAACTCAGATAGTTAAGGATAGGTGGTTAGGCTATACTAGCTTGTGTGGTTAGGTAAGGTGGTGAGCAGTTTAATGGTGCTATCTAGAGTTTTCTCGTAATATGCTGTATAGGGTTTTAAATCGCGTTTTTCTCCTATTTTATTCATAATCGGGTTTTTAAATAAGTCAAAATTGCGAAGGACGGGTTTTTCGTCGCCTGTATACGAAAACTCTTCAGTCAACTTTTGTTGAATGGAATAAATAGGCACATAGTTATATCTGCAAAGAATTTTTTGCAACAAAAATTTATACAGCATTATGTGGGACACCTTTTTATTTACTGAAATGGCAATGTCCTGCCACGTATATTCGTTCATGTGTTTTTTATAATAACCTTTATCTGTACGATCACACAGAACAGCATAATTTCTATGAATTTTTATGAACTGGAAGACAGATTCCTTTGTCCAGATGTCCATGATCGCGCATGTCTCGTTGTCAGTGTCAAATTACCTCGTACACGTCCCAACTAGAACAGCGAATCCCTTTGTGACCGATAGTGAGTGGATCACCGCGGGCGGTTCGCGAGCAACTCGCGGCGTGCTCTTCAGCAGCTCGTGACTTCGTTCAAACTACGTGAGCATGTTACGTTACACATGTGTTTACGCACCCTCAAATTGAGCCACAGCCATCCAAGTCAATGTGTGTAATGAGACGACTAGTGCAAGAAATATTAACTTAATAAAACTGTATTTGCCTTTGTGAGAGTATACTGGAATAACCATTTTATGTAATGTAACCAATTTTATAACTTCTTACATAATGCTTTTTCATGTGATAACTTCTAATACGCATAGTATGATTTTTTTTACCAGATATAACAAAATTCATTACTCGAATTTCAAAGCAAAAATAAAACAGACCATAACAATTTTTCTGTTAAAAACCATGAATATGACATACCTTGTTAAACGTGCCATGACATCAAAGTTCATTTTATATGCTGTGACACCGCACAGTACTTAGCCATTCGTTTAGATAGGAGCAATATAATATACTACTCTATGTAGTCCGTTGTTAAGCCCTGTCTGTGGGTGGANATATTAACTTAATAAAACTGTATTTGCCTTTGTGAGAGTATACTGGAATAACCATTTTATGTAATGTAACCAATTATATAACTTCTTACATAATGCTTTTTCATGTGATAACTTCTAATACGCATAGTATGATTTTTTTTTACCAGATATAACAAAATTCATTACTCGAATTTCAAAGCAAAAATTAAACAGACCATAACAATTTTTCTGTTAAAAACCATGAATATGACATACCTTGTTAAACGTGCCATGACATCAAAGTTCATTGTATATGCTGTGACACCGCACAGTACATAGCCATTCGTTTAGATAGGAGCAATATAATATACTACTCTATGTAGTCCGTTGTTAAGCCCTGTCTGTGGGTGGANTAGCCATTCGTTTAGATAGGAGCAATATAATATACTACTCTATGTAGTCCGTTGTTAAGCCCTGTCTGTGGGTGGAAAGATTTGGGCGGCTCTTAACATAGAGGTCATGAGAGTCAATGAGGGCGAAGTGAGGTGAGTATGGAGCAGCACCGCAAAGTAATGGAGGGGTGAATGGAAATGGAAGATCTCAGAGAAAACCCGCCGACCAGTGGCATCGTCCAAGCCCGGTCTGTGCTGTGATAACACGCAGACAGTAAATTGTCGTGTGTTTAGAGTAGAGTGGTAAAATGGTATACATGGGCTGAATTAACAGGTGTTCGCTTTGTTTATGGCATATGCAATCGTTATTCAAGAGCCACTACAGGTCTTTATGCCGAGCGATTTCCTAAAAATAATGTTCAGAAACCATCGTATGTTGTTGCGATTGATCATTGCTTGCTTGAAACCGGTTCTTTGCAGCTGAGTTTAAAAAATTGGATGCACTGATCATGGATTTTCACCATTCTTTTTAGGGCACAGTATCTGTTCAGCGATGTTCATTTTAAGTCAATATGCCCGCTGCTGGCCGTCAACGCACAATGAGTACACCCGAGTTTAAGGAGGAGTGTTTGGAACTGGCCAAAAAAAATCCATTAACAAGCTCATAATGTGTTGCATACCAACTTCATGTTGACCACATGGTGGTTTGGCATATGTGGCAATAAAAACAGTTGCATTCACCTCATCCGCAAGGGATGCAAGCACTTTAACCAAATGACAATCCTCGTCGGGTTGAGTTTTGTCAATGGTACCTGCAGGGATGCGCTATGGAACTTCGTTTAGGACCGTTTGTGTTGTTCACCGACAAAGCTTCGTTTAACCGAAATGAAAAAGTCAATTTACACAACCAACACCGGTGAGTAGGTATTGTTGGGCATAAGATTATTGGGCCATACATGCTGCCATTACGTCACATTGGTAACCTTTACCAGTGGTTTCTGGATACCACATTACCTGAGCTCCTCGAAGACGTTTCTCGTGACATACGACGTCGAATGTAGTTTCGTTAAGACTATGCAACTCCTAATTTACCTCGCAACGTCAGATAGCATTTGAACCACAGATTCTGGGAGCAATGGACGGTCGCAGAGAAACTATTTCATGGCCTGCTCGTTCTCCCGACCTCAGCCCACTAGACTTTTTTGTGTGGGGTTACCCGAAGAGCCTGATGTATGAGACTCCAATTGAAGAGAAGGAAAAGCTCGTTGTTCAGGTGCTTGCAGCTGCTTATTCACTACAGCATATTCCTGGAGTCTTTGAACATGTACAACAGGCAGAACTTGTAGTGAAGCCAGAGGCTGCAATTAAAAAAATTTANATATTCCTGGAGTCTTTGAACATGTACAACAGGCAGAACTTGTAGTGAAGCCAGAGGCTGCAATTAAAAAAATTTATTTTTATTCAATATTACATATAAATTGAAATGTAATGGTTTCATTCTCATCCCCAAAAATATCAAAATATACTTCAATTATCAATTTCCGGCCTATGATATTTTATTATAACATATCTGTTTTGGTCTCTTCTAATATTTCTAGAATTTTGAGTATCGAATTTCGTTACATCCAGTATACAGGGGATGGACAAAATAATATGAACACCTGACATACACAATATTTAATTATTAATAAGGTGTTGGCCCTCCATTTTCTTTTAGAAAAGCTGCAATTCTTCCCGTAATAGATTCGAAGAGTGTCTGAATAGTTTCCAACGGAATNTTTTTTTTCAATATTACATATAAATTGAAATGTAATGGTTTCATTCTCATCCCCAAAAATATCAAAATATACTTCAATTATCAATTTCCGGCCTATGATATTTTATTATAACATATCTGTTTTGGTCTTTTCTAACATTTCTACAATTTTGAGTATCGAATTTCGTTACATCCAGTATACAGGGGATGGACATAATAATATGAACACCTGACATACACAATATTTAATTATTAATAAGGTGTTGGGCCTCCATTTTCTTTTAGAAAAGCTGCAATTCTTCCCGTAATAGATTCGAAGAGTATCTGAATAGTTTCCAACGGAATGTTGTCCCATTCTTGTACCAAAACATCAGTCCAATTGCTTCAATTATGTTAGAGATGGAAATCTGCTCCTCACTCTCTGCTCTAAAACTCCCCATACCGGTTCAATTATGTTGAGGTATGGCTCCTCAAACCAAGACTGAACCTTTTTGGCTGTGTGTATGGGCGCATTATCATCTTGGATTATGGCAGTGTTTGGCAGCAATATGCTAGTCATAGTAAGAACTTCATCATTGAGGATGTCGAGATATTCATTCGTAGTAATCCGGCCAGTGATGTGAATGAGAGGACCAGCTGAATACCACGATATAGCCGCCCAAATCATAACGCAACCTCCCCCATGCTTGACTGTAGGAAGCAGGCAGTCCGGATCGTAGGCTTCTTTTGAGGTTCTCCATACATAAACGCGGCCGTTTGTAGGAAGCAATGTAAACTATGATTTATCGAACCATACCACATTCTTCCAATCAGCAAGTGTCCAGATTTTATGATTGTGGCACCACTTCTTTCGCAGCTTAGCGTTGGCTTCCGTTATAAATGGTTTCGCAATTGCAGCCCTTCCATGAATGTTAGCTTTGTGGAGCTCCCGCCGTACTGTTTTTGTCGAAACAGTATTACTCAAGTGAGTGTTGAGTTCTGCTGTCACTTTTGCCGCGGTAGTTTTATGTTGTCTGGCCACAATTCTTTTTAATGTTCGTCGGTCTCTGTCAGTTAACTTTGGGTTTCGCCCACTATTCCTCTTCGCCGATGACGTTTACCATGTTTTGTGTATGCTGTCATTACCGTGGATACTGTCGCTCGTGAAACGTTAAACATTTCAGCTGTTTTCGTCACAGACGCTCCCGCTAACCGAGCACCAATGATTTGCCCTCTTTCAAAGTCTGAGAGATCACCAATTTCACCGATCGCTTGTTTTAACCGTCGCAGAACAAAGCGTATAAGCCACTGAAATATAACCTACAAGACTTGGCACGTAAAGTGTGCAATACATACGCGTCGCATTATTTACACGGAAGCAGTGTTGCCAACATGCAACAAATATTGCATGGTGTTGATATTATTTTGTCCATCCCCTGTATATGAAAGTATTCATATACATCAAAACTGAATATTTATCGTTCCTTCTACGATAAAATATGAAAAATTGGTACTTACTGAGTGTGTCCATAAAATAAAGATTTTAACTTACTGATGTTATTGGCCGTTAACAGTTGGTTAAAATCGACTGAGAAGAATACAAAATGTTGAAAAGAGCTTTTTTTTTATAAAAATTACAAATTAGTGTATTGTACGTTATAATATGAGGAGAGGAAGTGCAGTGATTGATTGTGAATTAATAGCAAGCATATACAAAACTAGCAGCGTCTGGTAAAAGCAAGAATTAATTAGTGAATGTGGACATCATTTAAAAAAAACGCACAATTGAATATTTACAGGAAGAAGAGAAGAGAAACTTAAATTATGCAGATGAGTGGTTCTGCATTATGTGTGCGGTAACACTGAATATATTTTCGATTTTATGAACTCAAGTCATGGTTCTTGTGTTAAGAGTGTATTTAAAATAACAATTTTTTTTTGACTAAAAAATCATGTTGGAGGCCACAAAATTAATTTGTTTATATGGATAACAAAAAAAAAAAAAATTAGAGTTACAAAATTTTTTTTGCCATTTCTATATTTACTGGCAACCACAAAAGGTCGTTTGTGGTAACCAAAAAATTCACTGTGTTGGTAATCAATAATGTGTTTGTTAGTCACAGCAGAAATGTTGAGATTATAGCAGCAATACTGGTAAGCGAGGCTCACAAAATGTTGTGCAAGTTGCGGACTTTGATAGGAAGGCATGGTTTAACTTCTCGAAGACAGTATGGTGGGATAAGGAAGAAGACAAGGCCTTTATTAAAGAACCAGCGATCGCTCTAGTAATTTTGAATAACCGTTGAAAACCGAAATCGGAATTGCTTGACCAGAAATCGTACATTTGTCCTCTCTGTTTTAAGTTCAGTGTATTACATCTGCACCACCCCCCTCAGTGTTGCTACTTTTCACTTTAGCATGCAAATGCCANTGCTCAGTGTTGCTACTTTTCACTTTAGCATGCAAATGCCACAAATCAAAGAAGTGTCACATGCCAAGGCATGAATACTGCACCTTATGAATTGTTCATTTGTCGCCTATCTCATAATTCTTAATTATATCCCTCATGAATTCATTCGTAACTAAGTCATCGCCACCCAAACAGAAGGTGATGACTTCCAATATGCCAGTACGCATGCGAAGAATATAATATATGTTGTTTTGCTGTCGTAGAAGTANCAGAAGGTGATGACTTCCAATATGCCAGTACGCATGCGAAGAATATAATATATGTTGTTTTGCTGTCGTAGAAGTATGTTTAACTCTGGACGACATGAATTCTGTTGCTGCTAACTAAATATTGTGTCTCAAGCAACAAATATATTTCCAAAAACTATTATGTTAGTGAACAGTATGTGGCCTTTTTAATTGTCAGTCTATGTATTATTGTCCATCAAAATATGGTTTTTACTAGTAACGAAGTCGCCTTGAAAATCATCAACTAAACTGTTTTTTGTAACCACTAAAATATATTTTCTCTCAGTGAGCATGGAAGATAAATTAATGTTTAAAAATTTAACCAATTTATACAATTTAATGAAAGCCAGTATAGAACAAAACGTTACCAATATAAATAATGAACCAACTTTCCTCTCCATGGATGGAAATAATTTTGATACGTTTTTAAAAGTATAGACTGTAAGTAGGGCTTGATGTCTTGTTGACAGAGATATAATTAGAGATTAAACCAGAAAAAAAGGCAATACAAGTAAGACAATTAAAAATACACACGTGCCTTGCCCAGAATCCCTCATACCGNTTAAACCAGAAAAAAAGGCAATACAAGTAAGACAATTAAAAATACACACGTGCCTTGCCCAGAATCCCTCATACCGTAAGCTGGCATGCATTACAGAGGTAGGATAGGAGCATCAACATCGGTTATATTGAGTCTAATGTTTTTTTTAGGCTAACCTGAAATATTTACAAAGAAGTCATTTCTAAAATCCACTAGTGAGTCACTTTAAAATTTTATGTTTACACCTGTACAGTACCATTATTTTTGTACAAAATTAGTGGTGATCGGTTGATTGATCCCGAGATATGGCATACCAGCTCTACTATTTCAGGTATTGCAATCTACACAAATGGCCCGAGATATTACAAAAACCTTATCTTTTCATGTGGCGCTATTATAAATAATGGCGGACAAAAGAGGCTCTGTGTAGACACAAATGCTTGTTGTAATATATTCCTGTCAGCATACAAAGCTAAAATGAAACTGTTTACATAACTTCTTATGTATAGAATTATAAGCTTAATTGGTTTATAAGGCCGCCATATTGAAAATTAGTGTCGAACTTATTTAAAAATTCCAATTTTTATGGCCTGCTGTAGTACTCCTTGTTTGCCAAATTTTGTATGATGCAACTAATTGCTTCTAGAGAAATGATATAAAATTTTTTTATGTAAAACTATCTTACAAAGTGGTGGGCAAAATAAACTTTTGTTAACCACATTTCATGTTCGTGATATATACTACCACTATACCAAATTAAGCTGAAATTTGTTTAATTGTTTTACACATACTGTATACTATGTTAAATACACTTAATTTGCAAAGAAAATTACCCTTAAGATGACATCGCAGAGGCACTTAAATTGGGTACAGGCACAATACATGCTATTAAGTATACAGAAAATATTAAAATATTATACCACACCAAGTATATATTGCAGGATACGAATACTTGCAAAACACACTTAGTAAGGCGTTGGACCACCTGTAGCATGGAGAAAGGCAGTGGTAAGGTCGGGCATGGAGGCATACAGAAGTCGGATGTTCTTAGGAAGATCCTGCCACAGCTGATGTATTTGCCACTGGTCCAAGTTGCAGTCAAATCTGGCCAAACGTTTGAAATGGGCGAAAGGTCTGGGGACCTTTCTGGCCAAGGAAGAATGTTGACATTCCGACGGCAGGCCAGATGTGCCCGTGCTGTGTAGGACTGGGAATTATCCTGCTAGGAAATGGGGTTGTTAAGCTGCACCGGGAAGGAGAGCACATAATTTCGCAAAATTTATTGGACCTATAGGCCACACCATCATGTTTCCTTCAATCACCACCAGTGCGAAGCGGGAATCGTAGGAAATGGCACCCGACATATTGAACCTCTCATTGGGACAGTGTGACGCTCTACAATGAAGCATNCGATAGAACCTCTCATTGGGACAGTGTGCCGCTCTACAATGAAGCATGGATCATGGTTCTGGCCAGGATGTCTTCAGACTCAAAATCATTAGTCGCCTGTATCCAAACAGAACTGCTGTTCGTCGCTGAACATCACTCGTCGCCAATCCTCAAGCTGCCATGTTCCTCGTTCCCTGCAGGTCACATGTGCTCAGCGATGCTAAGGTCGTAATNTCGTCGCCAATCCTCAAGCTGCCATGTTCCTCGTTCCCTGCAGGTCACATGTGCTCAGCGATGCTAAGGTCGTAATGGTAGACTTCATAAGGGATGCCACTACGACAGATCCTGCTCTGCTAGCCATGTAGATATGGCATTGGTGGATACATTCTTATCTCCAACTGCCGTTAGAGGTATTTTTATGATGCGCAGCGACGCCCGTGGAGTGCGTGCAGCCTGTCACACAATAAACGATCCTAGCTGCTAGTGGTCCTCCAGGGTCAACCCGAGCCTTCTCGACGGATATGTGTACCCTCATGTTCCCACTGCGTCCAACACCGACCCACAGTGTAGGCAGAACGGTTTAAGGGGCAAGAAATGCGCCGATATAACCACCCTGCCTCTCAGAGGCCGATTATGAGGCCCCTCTTAAACTCATCCAGCTGGGCAAAGGTTTTTCGAATGAGTCATCAGGACATGAAGCGTTTTCACTGAATTTGGATTTTTCACTCACACTGCTACTAAAGCCTTATTAGTTGTTTTTCAGCTGTAAATGATGTAGGAACATATATGCCCCCCATTCTCACATTCAAATCGCATTAAACTAAATGGGGAAGATGTACGGCAAAAACGATACTGTGTGGCAACCTTTGTTGTACTCGCGCGATTAGTTCATGGTAATAATTTTTTTGCAAATGTGTGGAAATATATGGCCGCCATTTTAAAATAAGTGTCTGNGCGCGATTAGTTCATGGTAATAATTTTTTTGCAAATGTGTGGAAATATATGGCCGCCATTTTAAAATAAGTGTCTGACCGACTTAAAACATGCCAGTTTACACGGCCTTCCATAATACTACTTGTTTACCCAACTTGATAGGAATCGGTTGATTGCTTCCCGAGGTAATATATAACAACTTAATTTTTAATGTTGCACAATCTTACAAAATTGCGGATACAAGACGTTCTGTGTAAATGAATTTAAATATTTTGATAGATATTGCCAGTCTGCAAAGTAAGGTGTTAAAAATGGCTGTACAGTTTATAAGATATAGTAAAATTAGCTTAAATCGTTATTTTTTTGCCATTTTGAAAACATATATATTTCTCACAAATAAAACATACCAACTTACATGGTCACCCGTAATTCAATTTGTCTGCCAAATTCGTAGTAATAAGCGGGTTTTTCCTGTATGTTTATTAAAATATTAATTTTTATGCGGCGGTACTTTTCAAAATGGCGGAAAGTTATGCAATTTACTGAAATATTTAATGTTTTTTAACAGAAAAATAAAGAACACCACGATTGGACGAATTTAGTCAAACGGTGTTGTAGTTACAGCTATTAATTTAAGATTTATACATTATCGCCATTTTGAAAGCAAATGCCTTATATATTAAGATAGCATATATTTACATGGACTATTATAGTTCTTTTACATGGCAAATTTGGTGGGAATCGGGCGAATACTTTCCGAAATATTATGAAAACCGTTTTTTCATTTAGTGCTGCTACCTACCAAAATGTTGGAGCAACAACAATGTCAGGGTCCGCGGCAGCTGAGTGGTTAGAGTACATGCCTCCCATCAAGACGAACCGGGCTCAATCCCCGGCGGGTGACTCCAGGATTTTCGCAAGTGGGAATCGTGCCGGACGATGTTGCTGGTCAGCGGGTTTTCTCGGATCTCCCGCTTCCTCCGCCCTTGAATTCTGGCGCCACTCCATTCTCACATCATTTCACCCTCATCGGCCTCAATACCTCATGGTTTAGAGCCGCGCAAATCTCTTAACTNGACCTCATGGTTTAGAGCCGCCCAAATCTCTTAACTCAACAACAACATATGTCACTTATGTCAATGTTTACATGGTGCACTGTCAGCATACCAAATTTGATTTCAATCTGTTTTAATGGTTGCCAAGATATGACATAACACCTCAAATATTAAAATCGCCGGAAATTTGAATATAAGAATCTGGCGTTGTTGGAAACTATAATAGTCAGTTGTACTATTTTAATACTATATGTGTTCAGAGTTTGATGAACTTCGGTTTAGGTGTTGAAAAGTTTTTAAGGGGGATAAACAAAGCCACACACATACGCAAATATACACATCCATTTACACACAGAACAGGAGAGTGATCCCATAAGCCTATCTTTCCTTCGGAAAGTATTATAAAAAGGCGTGCCCCACCTTAAATATGTAAGTTTATAAAGCCTACCGGAACAGTATCGGTGTGTAAAAATCTATGGGAATTGGTTGATTGGTCCCCGAGACATGACATGAAAAACCTCTTTTTTTTCGTGTGACGAATTTCAAAAGTGACGGAAAAAAATGTTATGTATAAGCACATTTGATGGTCGTCATGTATACTTTCCGCATATAAAGTTCGGTTGAAATGGTTTGGGAAATAGGCATACCAAGCAAAAATATTTACATGGCTGTTAATTTTAAAATATGTGACTACTTTAAACCTTATAAATTTAGATGGATTGCAAAAGTACACCTTGCTGCATTAATTTGATGGGTATTAAATACTTGTTTNTTAAACCTTATAAATTTAGATGGATTGCAAAAGTACACCTTGCTGCATTAATTTGATGGGTATTAAATACTTGTTTCTTGAGATAGGACTTAAAAGTTAAATTTTTTTGTTGCTATCTTCTAAAATTTCAGAATAAAGAGTTTATCTGAACGCTCATTTCATGCTTACATAGTTATTGCCAGGATACAAAGTTAAGTTGGAAATGCTTACATGGTTTCATAAATATAGCATACAAAGCTGAATTATATGTATGTACACAGTATGTTCGGAAATTAAATTCCCAAACAGCGGGAGCTGATTCCTTATTAAAAATAAAGTCGAAAACATAGAGGACGTCATATACCTAAACAGAATATTAAAAAAGATATGAGTCTGTGAAAATTGGGTTTTGAAAACGTATTTTCTCTGAATGGCTTGTACTTTCTGCCACCGGTAGGGATAGCGGCGATTTACTCACAGTAGGTCCCACAATATTGAATGGGACGCGCTATGGAGCGTGTACTAGTGGAGGGCATATCGTTGATGTGCTGACGTATCACTTCCTCAAACCGAACAGTGCGCACAGACCGAGAACGGCCAGCATTACGCATGTCTCTCTGCAACGTGCGAAGTATAAGTCACCTTTTTACTACGAACTTTGTATGCGTTACACAAGGCATTCGGCAAAAATACGTTTTCAAAACCAACTATTCATATGCTCATATCTCCTTTGATATTCCGTTTCTGTACATGTTGTCCTATATATTTTAACTCTATTTTTATAAGGAATCACCTCCCATAGTTTGGGCGTTTCNCCGTTTCTGTACATGTTGTCCTATATATTTTAACTCTATTTTTATAAGGAATCACCTCCCATAGTTTGGGCGTTTCATTCCTGAACATTATATATATATATATATACATTGAGCCATATTTTCTAAATCTCTTCCAATTAAAATGTATTAATAAATATATATTAATTTTGGTCTACAATATTTGGACTTGCTTGTTAAGTTTGGTAGGAATCCGTAATTTTTTTTCCCTTGATATGGCATTGAATATTTATTTTTTCGTGTAATGGTATCTTACAAAACAGTGGACAAATTTGGTTACATTTTGGCATATATGATGTTTGCATTACATACTTTCAGCATACAAAGCTTGATTCATATTTGCAGAACGGTATGGTAAATAAATAAAATATACCCAAAATATTTATATGACCGTCACTTTAAAATCAGTGCCTTTTTGATGTAAAACGCATATATGNTTTAAATAAAATATACCCAAAATATTTATATGACCGTCACTTTAAAATCAGTGCCTTTTTGATGTAAAACGCATATATGGCCTACCATATTATTGTTTATGTGCCAAATTTAGCGAGTATCAGTCAAGTAGTTTTCGAGATATAATGTAAAAGTTTATTTTTTCTTTTAGTTATATCATCCAAAATGCCTGGCATCTCTAAATCCTATGCCTTCATGTTGCACTGTTAATATACCAAGCTTGGATTAAATAGGTTACATGTTTCCCGGTATAGGAAATATAGCCCTGACCTTTAAAATGGCTGTCATTTTGAAAAAAAGCAGCCGGCATTGTTGAAAGCTATAAAAGGTGTATGTGCTTACTAAGAACTTTATGTGTACCGGATTTGGTGAAATTAAGTTCACGTGTTCTAAAGCTTTTATGGAGGAACACACATAGGCACCCAACAGACACGCATACACTTACAGACAGGAAAGTAATCTCACAAACTTATCTCTTCTTCGGAAATAGGCTAAAAACCAAGAAACGTCTGCCATACGCAAAAATTTTTACTAATTTGTTGAGCAAGTCATTATTTTGCCATAGTTATGTATTTCTGCTGAGACATGTATTATGCCGTCAATTTTTATATGTAATTGCGGGGCAAATAATATGCAAAATAAATGTGTTACTCTAGCAAAATATGCATCTACAAATTTGGCAGAAACCGTTATTTAGGATCGCCCTTTCTCAGATTCATATAGTGGCTTTAAAAATGTGTGAACTACAATTAATCTATCTGAGTTAATTTATTCCACTACCCTCCTACTAAGAGNAAAAAATGTGTGAACTACAATTAATCTATCTGAGTTAATTTATTCCACTACCCTCCTACTAAGAGAATAAAAGCTAAAATAAGAAGAGAGTGCAGGAAAAATATAATGTTATATATCATAACAACTATAAAATAAATATGTTATAATGTAAGTGGTATAATTTCATTAAATAGTTTCTTGTGCTGTACTAATTATGTGGTTTCGANAAATAAATATGTTATAATGTAAGTGGTATAATTTCATTAAATAGTTTCTTGTGCTGTACTAATTATGTGGTTTCGAAAAAAGTATTCATAAATAATCTGTATGGATTATTTTTTCTAATGACACTTCCTTTTGCACTAATGTATAATTGACAAATACCATTATGATCTTTGATTTGAAAATTNTATTTTTTCTAATGACACTTCCTTTTGCACTAATGTATAATTGACAAATACCATTATGATCTTTGATTTGAAAATGAATTGCTTCCATACGTCAAATTCATAGTTTCGGAAACTGGTCCAATATATGTTAATATAAATTGTAAATCTATAACCTTTAATTCGTAATAATCATTCAATTTGAGCATTTCATTAATTAATTCCATAATAATAACATTTATATGTAATGTATTTTGAATCATTGATATCATATCTTACAAACTCTAAAACATGACCTTGTTAACAACTCATTTCATCTCAATGTTTTTATGGTAATTTCTCAAGACCTCGGTGTTAAGATCACTTCACTCTTGCGGTCATGATAGACGCAATGTTTTTAATTTACAGAAATGAGTTTTACTGTTGAAGCAGTTAAATAATGTTTTCCTGCAATATGTTCAACATGTACTTGCATCGAAAAATATACGTAAATATAGATTTGAGCCTCGCCAGTGCTATTAAAAATTAATTTCAACAAACATTTTAAATTTTATTTTAAACGATTACTATCTCAAGAACTACAAAACTTATTTAAACCTTAATTTTTCACTTTAAAATTTAAAAAAAAAACAACTTATAATATTTATGCTTTAATTGGCTTTGCTCTATATTATTATTTAATTTTAACACTCAACAAACTAGTATAAANACTTATAATATTTATGCTTTAATTGGCTTTGCTCTATATTATTATTTAATTTTAACACTCAACAAACTAGTATAAATTAACGTTTATAGAATTTTAAATTAATGGTTAACACTATGCAGGCATGAATTAATTATTGCAAAAATTAATTCCAATTAATAAAACAACATATTTTGTAATAAAAAAATCGATAGTGTACATGCCCACGAAAGTTTTGAGGACTCCTTAAAATGTTCTGAAATGACAAACGCAAATAAAATTTTGCAAACTTCAAAGTGTCTGGCAGCAGAATGCGTTTGTTTGCTCTGTTCATCCTCAGAACCACAATATATTGTAGACGCACTATCTACGAAAGCCAGTTTTAGAGTCGTTTCAACTCAATAGATGTGTAAAACTTTCAAAATAAACAATTTTGCTATAAGAAACCATTTAATTGCAGCATAAACTTTGTCCATTGTGTATATGCACTGACCTTATTGCGACCGTTGATACAAGTGAGGATTACATGCGAAAACGGCATTGGTTAGAACCCCAATATATTATTAGTTGCAGTGTGAGCAAATTGCCACACATAAAACGAATGCTTATGCACATATCGTAGCAGCTACCATCCTAACTTCCGCTACAGGAAGTACATTTCAAAATGCGCATATTTTGAAAGGCAGTGCTGCGTCAGCAGTACATAACACTATAAACACTCTTCACATCACAACGCTAATATCAAATATATCTGCTGATGTAAATATGTACAGGTATAACAGCAATTGTGCGTTTGGACTGTTTGGTTAATTGCTATNTCAAATATATCTGCTGATGTAAATATGTACAGGTATAACAGCAATTGTGCGTTTGGACTGTTTGGTTAATTGCTACGAGAAAAACCGTGCAATACTTAAGAGAAACTATTCCACACTTGGGGGACTCGAAATATTCTTTCTGTACAGTGTTATATCAGCGTTGTAGAGAAGATCGACACGTAACTATTAAATACTATGTTAACAATAGACCGTGACAATTCCCAACTTGGAGGTAAGTGTACTGTGCCTGTTGAAAACACTCGGTGTCTCAAATTATATTTACATTTTTTGTACGTTAATAACGGAGAAATTAATAAAGACAATCTAATGGGATTGAGTGTATTTGATACTATAAAGAGAACGTTGGGAGTGTGTGAACGTGTGTAGCCATTCTGTGGTTGTCAGTTGCGTTTGCAGCCACGAGCGGTAGTACTGTGATTGTAAAGGAAAAGACAGACCCGACAAGGTTTTCTGTTGAGCAACGTAAGTGGAATTTAAAGTCTTATTGGAAATGTGAGAACATGATTAAGGTGGAGAGATTATGAATGGCACAATTCGAAACAGTGACATTATTGCATTACAATTTTGCGACAGACAGAATTGTGTGTGATGTGAAGAAACGACGGTGCAGCAGGATGATAAACACAACGTACAAATGATTATTCGTGGTTATGTTGCACATATTCACATGTTCCTGAGAAGTCGAAGTCCAAACTGCAAGATACGCGTTAGTCGGGTGTCAGTAAATGAAGTTTCCATTGCGTATTAAAGGAAGAAGATTATATGTTACTTCACGTTGTGAATGAAGACGACGCATATAGGCATATCGAATTTTGTGAGAAGGTTATGAATATGTGCAANAATTATAGGACTTATATTCCCATGTTACTTCACGTTGTGAATGAAGACGACGCATATAGGCATATCGAATTTTGTGAGAAGGTTATGAATATGTGCAATGACAACGAACATTTAACTGAGGTGATTGTTTGGTCCGATAAGGCAATATTAAAATTGAATGGAACTTTGAACCGTCGCAACAGTGTGTAATGAGCCGATGAGAATCCCCACATCGTCCTTTTAAATTACAATCAGAGGAAAACCACTGACATGCAGTGAAATTTAACTACTCTTATCAGTGAAAATGTCTCCACTTAGAATTGGTGGGAAACCATTAATAGTTTCAGTGGAACAATATCACTCATTAAATGAGTGACAGCCATCTCCATGTGGCGAATTAAATATTGTTCTAATTGAATTTAGCTAAATCATTAAGAGATGTAAATTTATTTCCGATAGTTGCCGTTTATATTGTGCATCTTAACGTAATTANAATTTAGCTAAATCATTAAGAGATGTAAATTTATTTCCGATAGTTGCCGTTTATATTGTGCATCTTAACGTAATTTAAAAAAAAAAGTAAAAATTATTGAGTGTCTAATATTTGTATCTAAATTATCTCGCTTCTGGCTATCCAGTGAACATTGACTGTAATTGGGAAAACATATGTGATACATATCTTTATCGAATAAAAAAATAGTTTTTATTTATATGCCCACTCTTTTCGTGTTTAGTCTCACTGGAAACATTCAGATTGTTTAAACAAATAGTACGTATGAAACAACTCACTTCACCACATTCAATGCAGTTCAAACCTTCAACTCGAGCGCTGTGATGATTAAATGAAAACAAAATGAAAGACGTAACGAAAAGAAAGACTGAATGTTTACGTTGCCTCGTAAAATGGTATTATAAAAGACGAAACTCACATTAAAAATATATTGTATGTGTTTTATTAGTTTATGAGTTGTTATTTCATATGATACACATTGTTCAACTGTTCCACCAGTCAAAAAACAAATCACAAAGAAAAAACAAATAAAATGTTTTATGAAAATGTGGAAAATATCAGTTAATCAATATGTGAAGGAAAACTGGCATTTTTTCATGAATTTGTCAGTTAAATTGACTGAAGTGACTGTTCAATATGTCATGTGGTGTTATCTGATTTAAACAATGAAATCATTTAACATTCCTGGTTTAACATTGTTGTGCGTTGTCTACCAGATAACTTGTGGGATCATTCTTCTTTGGCCAAACGATACAGGCGAAAGTTACCACACCACATTGTAGGAAAATATTGTGCCAGATGTTCACCAACTCTATCCAGATGACGATTGCTTTTTTCAGCATGACGGTGCACCACCACGCTATCATCGAGACATACGGTCAAATCGGGATTAAATAATTGTTGGGATATGGAACAGCTGACGGGGAGGTCATGAGTATCCACACAAATCTCCAAATTTATAGTCACTATATTTTGATCTGTGGAGAACTCTGAATAACCCTGTGTAGGCCGCAAAGCCACGGATACTGGATGTCAGAGAGATGCGATTATGAACGCCTTAAAATCCACTCCCATGAAAACCGTAGTTGCTGTTTGTTGTTTTCTTCTACAGCGCTGCAGACGAAGTCTTGCTGCGCATGGCGGGTATTTCGATCAATTCTTACTGTTATTAACAATCTCACACCCAAAGATCTCCAAATAGTGCCAAATACAGAAAATCCTGTCAAATTTTCTTAAAAAATTTCTCTGTTATTTACATTTAAAGAGTGTAAACATTAATTTGGTACATAAGGTATAAGTTATATCAAAGTGAGATTAACCATTAATGCAGTGTTATCAAGATGATAGGTTCGAATATATTGCGTGGACAGTAATTGAATACAAAGCACACGTAACGAGTATAAGAACTTGAATCGAACAATTTATGTACTAACGAAAGCGGCGTATTCAAGCAAGAGCGTAATTTGCATGACAGAATTCACATACATAAATATAAATGTTCATAATAAATATCAGAAAATGCATCAACAACTATTTAAAAATATTTTAAAGGCAGTTTTTTTCAAGAAAACTAGTTATTTCAGTGTGTAATGTACAATTTTAGTCACAATTATACATTAAAGAAGCAACTAACAATGCTTTTTCTACCATCCACAGAAAGCGTGGAATTATATCAAAAGTAAGTCTGTCTTGAACAGTGCCATTTTATAGAATATATGATACAAAAGGGATATAAATGTATAGGGTTGTCAACAAATTTAAAAAACCTAATTGTGCTGGCACGAAATTTATTTCCCATGTTCAAAGCTATTACAATAAACCGAGTATTTATAAGACACATTTTAATATACACGTTTCTTCTTATAATACATANATGTTCAAAGCTATTACAATAAACCGAGTATTTATAAGACACATTTTAATATACACGTTTCTTCTTATAATACATAAACCTGTGCACAAACTGTATTTCATGTCAAATTTGCCCAGTATTTATTACTGAATATAGCTGCTATATTTAATGATAAACTGTGTATTAACTGAGCCAACTCGCTCTCATTTGAAGTACGCAATATCAGTAAAAACTAGAGTCTACGTGCCTCATATTTTCTTAGCCCCCAGGTTACTGCTGCATCATAAAAACATAAACATTTTTTAAATAAATTTAAACTGATAAACGCAAATGCATTTGATTGATTGTTTAGATATTTTTACATATATGTGAATACATTCTTTGTTAAGGTACATTGTTTTGAAAACTTTTCCATTTGACTAGCATGTAAATTCAATTATTTTCNAATTGTTTAGATATTTTTACATATATGTGTGAATACATTCTTTGTTAAGGTACATTGTTTTGAAAACTTTTCCATTTGACTAGCATGTAAATTCAATTATTTTCCAATAAGTTTATTTTGGTCTCTTAGTGCTATTTTACAAAATTAATAACTACTTTATATGCCGATATTCATCTGAATGGCTACAAGTATTCAGGTAAATAATTATTAAGTAGCTGAATCACTAAGTTATGGGTGTGTACCATCATTTAAAGCATGGATTGCTAAATACATCAAAGTTGTAGTCCATCACTTCAAGTATTTAGACTACGCACAGCGAAGGTGACGGACAAGGGTGCAAACCAAATACAAACATCTCGATGGTAAGAGTCCAGGGGACTCACCGAATACAAATCCCCTGATAGTGAAAGGCAAGGGGACTCAACGAACACAAGCACCCTAACGGCAAGAAATAAAGGAGGCTCACCAAATACAAGCACCCCGATGGTGAGTGGCAAGGGAAACTCCCTGCACACAATATTTACAGCTGCATGATTCGAATCATAAAGGCTACGTTTCTTCAACTTAAAAGCAGAATATATCACTATGCGTCTATTTCTCGTTACCCCATAGTCTCGGTTTGCAGGTGAATAAAATTCGATACATAGCACACATATCGTTTATTCTTTTTTATTTAAAAAAACAGCTAGTTTTTTTGTGATTTTTAATATTTTCTTTTAGCTACATAGTAAAATAGAAGTATTCTAAAATTACACACTTTTGATGATAGCTGTCGTATACAAATCATTCAAAATGGTTTTCGGCCAAAGTGAAAGAACACTCGAGGTCTTTGAATCCACATCACAGAGTTAATATTACTCACGAACAGCCCACGTTCAGTTTGTCACACAGTAATTAGAGCCTGATTTTTATATACTCCGTATCAGCGACACGGTAGTAGAAGTGTTATAAATGTGGAGAGGTTGGACGGCTCTTAACAGCGATGTTTTAGAGCCGATGATAGTGAAGTGAGCATGGAGCAGTGCCGGGATGCAAGGGCGGGAGAAACGGGAGGCCCCCGAGAAAAAGTGTGTCTGCATCATTTTGTGAGCAAGAAGTTAGGATTTGTTCTATCATGTTGACGCGGGTTGTTGGTATTTCGATGTACACCTTATAATTTAGGAAACCCCACACAAAGAAATCTAGTGATTAAATGTCTGGCAACCTGTCTGGCTAAAGTACACGACATCCCCTACTGATCCAGCGATCATTGTAATCGCAAATCTCTTATCGCCTGTGCTGCTGTTGTGTAATGTGCCAGACAACGGTTGAAAACTACGGTCTGTCGCAGCTCAATGCTTAAGTCTTCAAGTAATGCCGATACGTTGTCTTGCAGAATGTTGCTGTATTTTACACTGCTTAAGAAACTCTCTGTGAAATAGGGAACAATGAGATTGTAGNGTTGTCTTGCAGAATGTTGCTGTATTTTACACTGCTTAAGAAACTCTCTGTGAAATAGGGAACAATGAGATTGTAGCCTATAACACCACACAAACCATTTGCAGACCACGGATACCGATGTTCAACTTGATGTTAACTGTATTTTTACACTCCAATATTGCATGTTGTGTCAATTAACCTCACAGTAGTCCGTAGAGTCGACTCACCGTGAAACATTATACTTCGAACAATTTCAAGTTTCATTGCTTTTGTTGCAGTACCCATTGATAAATCATTGCACTATTATAGATATCATCGCCATGTAATTCTTGATAGTGGGAATGTAATTTATGACGATTTATAATTTTCCAAACACTTTGTTGTGATTTTCCGTTACCAATAGCTATTTATCGAGTGCTCGCATGGACGTTATGTGCCCCCGCAGCTATCAATTCTACTTGATTGTTTTCTGTAGTTACTGATTCTATATGCATTCGATTTTTAGGTTGCACACTTCCATCGGTAGTTAATTTTTGACAACTCGGAAAAACAACGTGCGCGACAGAACCCTGTCTGGAAAACCCTCGTCATAAATGATAACAGCACTGTCTATGTTCTGCTCATATTCTCCATAAATCAAAATAATTTTTTTGTACAGGTGAAGATGCTATACTTAGGAGTTTCAATAGACCCGAATCTAAAATATGACATAAATTAAAAAACCAAATGTATAACAAGGATATCTGCTTACAGCACATTTAAGAACGCGGCAGTTCAAAACATGGGTACATGTTGGGGATCTTAATAACTAATAAATTACAAGGAAATACATCAGAAGCAAACACAGGTATCCTCGACATTACACTGTGGACACAGGCACTGGTGATGTACAAAATTGTCACCGCGATAGATGTTTATGCTCAGCTCAACCTGCATAACAGGGAGGGATACACGAATACGACATAAAAGTCAAGTGTGTGGTTGTGCCATGTGGCGGAAAGTGGCGCGCCTTCTACATGTTCTTCTCACTGCACTACATCTGACAACATGTCACATATACGCATTTTATTAAAATTGTGTGCGTTTTACCAAATGGTTAATTAATCTGTAATGAATGATGGGGTTTCCCATTCACATTTGGAATATTACTTCTGGTGACACGCAAGGCAACTCACCTAAAACAAGAACTCCGATGTTGGGTGGCAAGAGGACTCTCTACAAACATTCATTACATCAGCATGTTTGGAAACATTACGGGTTATACTGTATTTCGTGAATGTTGATGCGTAATCCATTTTATCATGGGAATCACCCTTACAAATAATATATAGAATCCTATCCAATTCCCGCTGCCTATAGCACCATCTATCACAGATCGAACAACATGTTTAAGACACAAATGTGGAAATTTATATCGCGAATTTATTCTGGAATGAAAAGTGGTGGTTCTCAATTGATGTAACCCCATTAGAGAACCATTTGTAAAGAATAGCCAAAACCGTTTTATATTAAATCTTTCACACATATTGGTGTATACTACGAATATGCAATAAAACAAAGGGTTTTCCATTTGATATTCCAATGTTGCCTTCACCCCCTAGGGGGGCAACCATGAACTTCTATTTGAGGCCTTTAATTGTCCTCTAGAAAATAGAGAGAGCAACTTGGGCACTTTTTGTCTCGCGACTCATCTATTGCACATTATTCTACAGTCTCAGGTTAAATGAATTACCTCGTATATAGTGAAGGGATTGCTAAAACCTAAAAATATTGCAAACCAAAATACTTTCTAAATTTAACTAATTAAGATAATGTCAGATCGGTTTTTATTTTTACAAATAAGGAAAGTCACATATAATAGACAAGCTCTTAGGGTGCGTACAGACTAGGCGAGCCGAGTGTGTATTGTAAAGTGTAAAGTAACATGCTCGGTTAGTTTGTGCGGTGTCGCGAGTTGCAAACTGCTCGCGGCAATACGCTCGCTCTCTTTTTTTCCCCGATGAAAACAAAAATATTCGCTGTTATAGTTTGGACGTGTTTAGTGAGAGTTGAGACTGTGAACGAGCCATGTGCGAGCATGGACTACTGGATGGATAAATCTGTGTTGCAGATAATATAAATTTATTTTAAATATACAAATAAAGATTATTATAAAAAACACGCGAAGGAAGATACGTGGCAGCAGATTGCCAATTCAGTAAATGCTTGTACACGTTCCAATAAATGCTGTATAAATGGTCGTGAAAAATGCTGCGCACAGACAACCATTTGCTGCTCTGGCTCTAATAGTTCACATAATATATTTACCGATCTATACATATACTCAGATGCACATAACCTCCTTTGCGAAAAAGTCGTTCGCTACATAATTATTTAAAACCAATATAAGAACCTTTAATTTGGATATATGTGCATTATCTTATTTAATTTTTAAACCCCGCCAGAAAAAATAACGAGATCTTATAATACATTTCTTGCCTTTAGATAAATTAAATAATTATGGCTCCCAAACAGATGCAGTCATTAGCCATATATGCATTAATCGAAAGGAAATTTAAGGAAATGGTTATTATACTAATGTCTCTGTACGAGGAATGTAATCATCGGTAGGAACACTATATACAACATTTAAACAATGTTTTACAATGCCACTTGCATAGCTCAGTGGTTAGAGCCTGTCTACTGTTTATTATGTTATGTACTCAAAACTCCCATTATCCATGGGAAGGATTTCTTTCATTTATTGTCACTAGCAGTCCTAAAAGAGTGCTAATTTTATATAACTCAAATTTTTAAAGCCGACTTTGCATTAAAATACATTCCCGATACATTAATCTGTATTTAAGTAATATTTCGACATTTTTCAACACTAGATGCGTTAAGTTTAAATAAAATAATTGTAATTGTTTATAAATACATCGATTCCTACATGACTGATAATTTTACTATTTTTTTGACAAGGTTGGCTATACATCTGCCTCACGCTAGCAAGTCGATACAAGCTGAAGGTCTCAAGAGTGTAGTGTGATTATAAGGTGTGTTAGTTTAGGGTGGTTGGAGGGAAATACTTATTTAATCCAATATGGTTAACCTGTCATTCGGTTTCATAATCGTTATGACATCAAGATCCTACTCTCCTTGAAAATACGAGTCTTGTTATATATAACAGTAATTACATATTATTCCGTAAATATTTTAATTTAAAAAAAAATTNACATATTATTCCGTAAATATTTTAATTTAAAAAAAAATTATATTTTAAAAATATTTTTATAAAATTATTTACTCCTTGGTGTAGCTTTTTGGAGGTGGAGGGGATCAGTAGACCCCNTATTTTAAAAATATTTTTATAAAATTATTTACTCCTTGGTGTAGCTTTTTGGAGGTGGAGGGGATCAGTAGACCCCAATGATGTTGTGCGCCATAAAAGTCGTAGCAGTAAAATTGGTTTTAATTTTTAATTTGTTTATAAAACCAATATATTAATCGAACAAAACACATTTTCTGCGGCGACACTCACTATTCATTTTTCTATGCAAATGAGCAATCGTTATTACAGATCGAATGTAGCAAACCAATATATTTAAAAAACATTTATTAAATAAATTTTTTTAACAAAATAATTTGTTATTAAAATATAATTTATTGGAATTATTTATTTGGCTATGGTTCACTGGAACGGCCGCCCGTGGAATTGTTTGATTTGATAGTAGAGGAAGGGGGAATTGAGATGAACAACGCTGCCGGCCACGCCTGTGACGTCAGGGTTGGTTAATTTTGAATCCTAATACCATGTAACTGTAACCGGACCTAGATTACTATACTACTTGTAAAATATTTTATGATATTAAAAAGAATACTTTTGCACAATTTGTTTACCAAAGAAATTTTGAAAATTGGTACAGCTGAAAAATATATTTTTGTTTATAAGTTTTTCATGTGACTGGATTGTTAAGAGCCTAATGAGCTAGGCTTAATTAAATCATTAATTCAGTTACTCACAAATATACGCATGAAGAGTGTAAATTCGAAAAAAATTAATTCAATTTTCTTGGTGATCTATTATAACAAGCAATTTATGTGAAAACTCGTATTAATTGAATCGGGCATATATTCTGATCTATTTTATGTAAAGTTTGGTTTAAAAATAGCGGTTGGCCGACATTTCTATGTTTTCAGTAGTTAGGTTATTTAAAATATTGCATTTTTAATCTATGCGTTAATAAACTTACATTTTAAAGATACCTGAAATTTATCTTAGAAATTACAACTTGTAGTATTTTGTAATTTTGATAAGTCAGTTGTTAAAACATAACATTAAGTTTACCTAATTTTGTTTTTAAATGCCGTTACACAGCAACTTGAAAGTTTGAAAATTTATTTTTACGTTAAACGATTTAGAACGCTATGTTATGGTTCGGTAAAGTAAGTGCTATTCCATTATTGGTTATTCAGTAGCAAAACAGCCACCGTTCACGGCGTATGATGAAGGAATATGAAGTTTTGCATTAGTAAAGGAAATTTTACAAAATTATAATACTGTACACATTGCGATGTGTAAACTGGTACAGATGGTACTTAATGAAACGTTGAGGGGTGGCGATATGCCGCACCCTACACCGCAATACGGTCTCTTGGCAGTGTGCGTGAGTTACGCGCTTGGAACGGTATTAGTCAAGCAAGGCTTGACAAGATGAGTTTGGGGAGTATGATGTGGCTGGCANTGAGTTACGCGCTTGGAACGGTATTAGTCAAGCAAGGCTTGACAAGATGAGTTTGGGGAGTATGATGTGGCTGGCACGCGCCTGCTTGATTGACAGCACATATTTTGCAGCGACGTATCACACTCGCGAATATCGAGGATACTTACTTGTCCATTTTGAATAGTAAAGGAATAAAAAGATTTTTTTTTTTTTAACACGTCGGGTTTTATATTAACACGAGTGTTGTCGATGCAGCGCGGATTCAGCAACTTGGCAAGTGGTGACTGTATGGAGTGATTGGGTTGTTCTCAAGAAAATGCTCCGGTGTCTGTAATCCACCAAAGAGACGGATAGTGGTTGGGAGTTCATTAGAAATCAATACAACTGTTATACAATATTTGACTGTAAAATATTGGTTAAATAATGTAAATTTAATACTTCAATTTTTAAATATGACATTATTGTGAGGAACTGTTTTGGTATCACTTTTTTTTCATTTATATTGCTGACTGTAAACAGTAGGCGATAGGACACTTTGAATCATGTAGCTATATATTTAAATAAATCATGAAATTTGACTTAAGTCTATGATTTATTATACACTGAAGAGCCAAAAATAACTGGTACACCTGCCTAATATCGTGTAGGGTCTCCGAGCACGCATAAGTGCCGCAAGACGACGTGGCATGGACTCGACTAATGTCTGAAGGTATGCAGGAGGCAATTCACACCATGAATCCTGCAGGGCAGTCCACAAATCCTATTTGCGCCATTTTGAGAAAGAGTTGCACGTCTGTCACGTTTAATGATTCTCGTCAGTCGTCGTTTGTCTCGTTCTTTCACGATTTTTTCCGGCCACAGCTATGTCGAAGATGTGATGTTTTATCGGATTCCCGATATTCATGGTACATTCGTGAATGGTCGTACGCGAACATCCAAATGTTATCGCTACCTCAGAGATGCTATTGTCCCATCTCTCGTGCGCCGACTATAACACCACGTTCAAACTCACTTAAATCTTGATAACTTGCCATTGTAGCAGCAGTAACCGATCTAGCTGCCGACCGCATCGCGTTACTCTGATTGGTTCCATACGTCTGTTATTTGCATAGCACGCCTATATCACTTTTTTTGGCACCTTGGTGTATATATGTAGGCTTTACATATAGCAGTATAAATAAATTATTAAATTAATTTAGTCATCTAATTTAACTGTGAACCTGGATTAGCCTATGCATTTGTAACATCACTGTGCATTCGTTATTTTATATACTATTCCTTTTACTTACGAACAGTGATTACATGTAACGAAATACAATTAATTGCGTAACCGGTAACAATTACGTTCTGAGTAATTTTACTTGTATTTAGTTACATGAAGGAAAAAGTATTTTCACTCGTAATCTGCGTACGACGAAAAATATGTAATCTTTACTTATCACTATTCGTTACTTTCTTCGCGTCGTCTATTGAGTTTACTCTAATTTTACTAACATTTAATTATTTTTTATATACAATCATNTCGTTACTTTCTTCGCGTCGTCTATTGAGTTTACTCTAATTTTACTAACATTTAATTATTTTTTATATACAATCATTAGCGAATAGCAAACATGCTAGTCCCAATATCGATACGAATCGATGTACACTAGATGATGCATTTGCTACAGTTGCCATGTTAGGTTATGAATCCTTAATATTAAATCAGTTGTAGTAGACAATCCGGCGGAGTTTAGTCATCAATGCTAAGTAGTTACAAAAAGGACTCTTTAAGAACCTCGTGAATTATTCTTTCACTACTCTTTACACTAAGTAATTAATCTCACGACTTTTTTTTTCCAGCATAATCACGAACTAAATTCCTCTGATTTGTATGTGCAGCATTCGTACAGAAATTTAAAAATTCGTTATAATAATTACGACTTCATATGCAGCAGTTCGTATTTAGTAACAGGCTAAAGCTGCTAACCGTATCCTACCACACCTTAAAACGTTTGTCTTAATACAAATAATTTAGTCAACCATCTATCCAAATGATGCTCAAAGTGAATTCACGTTGCAGTGTTATCTTCCTTGCCTGTCGGCCACAGCTTTTGAAATGTGATTTTAACCAAATGGTTGGTTATATTTAATTGTGTTTATTGAAAACCGAAAACAATTTCAATGTGATTTCATGTAACCAGATATACCTGTGGCCTACCCTGACCCGAAACACATTTAGTGAGGAGCCTTTCGAAATGGAAAAAAAAAANGTAACCAGATATACCTGTGGCCTACCCTGACCCGAAACACATTTAGTGAGGAGCCTTTCGAAATGGAAAAAAAAAATATAATACGACATTTGTTTAAATACGTACAGGTGATTACGAATTTTAATCAACCATTGCGATCTAATGCTATGNAAATATAATACGACATTTGTTTAAATACGTACAGGTGATTACGAATTTTAATCAACCATTGCGATCTAATGCTATGTTAATTAGTATTCACTGTCCGACTTCATCATCCGGAGACACCTTTGTTAAACACAATGTGAGGATCTTAGGGTAACTTCTGTTTAGCTGTATGCGAGCAAGGTGAGCGATCATAAGTCCATGAACTAACCCGCATCTTCCTGCACTACTGTTATTCGCGCAGGCACTGCCGCAAACTTCCAATCCAAGCAATCCGTGTGTGTATAAACACACACACACGCACACACACACACACACATATATATATATCAATAATGCCATTGAAAGAGGTCCTTGATGCTACAAGGCATCCTATTGCAAGTTGCTTGCTATAATAACAATTGTGTAGTAATCCGTTCTATCGTGAGAATAATGCTGCAAATGTCAAAATGACCAGTAANGCTTGCTATAATAACAATTGTGTAGTAATCCGTTCTATCGTGAGAATAATGCTGCAAATGTCAAAATGACCAGTAAGGAAATATGGTATAATACTGCACAATATCCACTAGTTTTCTCAGGTATTCCTTATAACCAGAAACCATTAGAAATTAAAATTTTTTAAATACCCATTTATGAAATAAACAATATTAAATATGTTGTGCATAATATAATTAAAGTTTGGCAGAAATATTTTAGTTGGTTTAATGTGCAGAATATAATAAATTGGTATTGTTAATTATTATAACCTCATTTCTGTCGTATCAATCTTGTTATGTCGTTTCAGATGTTCCGATAATAAAAGTCTGAAAAGAATTTTTCTGCAAAGGAAGCAATGGGACGAGTAGAAGATGAGAAACATTATTAAGGTTGTTCAGGAAAGAAGATGGGTCACCTTAAGGCTGCCAAAATATTCAGAGCAACGATGAGTACATTATTTAGACATGCTTCAAAGCAAACAGAGAGCCCTGAATCTGCCGCAGCTACAACACTTGAATGTAAGCCTTTTTTTTTTCATTAGTTTTAAAGTGAGTTAGTAAGATGTATTGTAGAAATGGAAGCAATGTATTATGGTCTAACTCAATTAGATGTAAGAATAACGCCATACCAACTTGCCATTATAAATACCATTGATCATCCATCTACATATATTTTAAAACTCAACGTCTCTCTGTCTGTCTGTCTGTTAGTGCGCTTATCACTCGAGAACCAATTATCCGATTTACGTGTTTTTAAAATTCATAGTAGTGTTCTCTGGTCAGGTTTTAGTATATATTTTGTTACATAATGTAACATTAGGAATAAGCAGTGACGATAATAGTAAATCAAGTTGGAAAAAAATTTGCTGCCAGCGCGCTCTCTTGCAACACGCTGTCCAAACCGTTAAAGATGGAACAATATCATGCAGTAAACAACTGTGTAGAATAAAAAGACCTAAAAAAACTCCGCGGTAGCATATATCTATCTATAATAGAGAAATACCTATAAGCGTTTTTACTATTTAAGTTATCAATAAATAAATACGTAAAATTCAAGCTGTTGTTTCCCAATTAAGAAATTCATATTTATCAAAGAAAAAACATGTCATTAGAACTGTTTAACGAATATAATAAATATTCTAAACAGCATACAATCTCCGCCTTTACTTTAAGAGGTATCAAAAGTTTTGTGAAAAAGTAATTTTTCGCGAGTCGGTTGCCGACATTGAGAAAGAGGAGGGGGTGTATCACGAGTTGCGTGCGTTCGGCCGGCACTCAATAGGCTCGCGTCTTTAGTAACAAACTTATCACGTTCGAGCATGTACGTGTATTTATTGCGAGTCCCCTGCGAATTTTGATTTCGATTATTTGTCTTTTTTGATCGTCAGTTGTTTATTTTGGTTTTAAGAGATTAACTTTTAAATTCAAACAGAAAAACAAAGATTGATTCGTTTAATTCAGACCAGAGAAATGCTTATGATCAGATTATTGATAGTGTTCGATCCCACCAGGAAAAATTCTCTTTTTGGATGCTCCCGGAGGCATTGGGANACGCTGTCCAAACCGTTAAAGATGGAACAATATCATGCAGTAAACAACTGTGTAGAATAAAAAGACCTAAAAAAAACTCCGCGGTAGCATATATCTATCTATAATAGAGAAATACTTATAAGCGTTTTTACTATTTAAGTTATCAATAAATAAATACGTAAAATTCAAGCTGTTGTTTCCAAATTAAAAAATTCATATTTATCAAAGAAAAAACATGTCATTAGAACTGTTTAACGAATATAATAAATATTCTAAACAGCATACAATCTCCGCCTTTACTTTAAGAGGTATCAAAAGTTTTGTGAAAAAGTAATTTTTCGCGAGTCGGTTGCCGACATTGAGAAAGAGGAGGGGGTGTATCACGAGTTGCGTGCGTTCGGCCGGCACTCAATAGGCTCGCGTCTTTAGTAACAAACTTATCACGTTCGAGCATGTACGTGTATTTATTGCGAGTCCCCTGCGAATTTTGATTTCGATTATTTGTCTTTTTTGATCGTCAGTTGTTTATTTTGGTTTTAAGAGATTAACTTTTANTATTTTGATTTCGATTATTTGTCTTTTTTGATCGTCAGTTGTTTATTTTGGTTTTAAGAGATTAACTTTTAAATTCAAACAGAAAAACAAAGATTGATTCGTTTAATTCAGACCAGAGAAATGTTTATGATCAGATTATTGATAGTGTTCGATCCCACCAGGAAAAATTCTCTTTTTGGATGCTCCCGGAGGCATTGGAANTTATGATCAGATTATTGATAGTGTTCGATCCCACCAGGAAAAATTCTCTTTTTGGATGCTCCCGGAGGCATTGGAAAAACTGTCCTTATTAAACGTTTTTGGCAAAACTTCGATCAGAAGGACAAATAGCACTTGCTGTTGTTTCCTCGGGGATTGCGGCTACTTTGCTGGAAGGTGGCCGTACAGCCCACTCATTGTTTAAATTACCACTGAATATGGCAACAAATGGTAATCCTGTGTGCAATATACCAAAACAAAGTGCTACATCAAAATTAATGCAGGAGTGAAGCCTTATAGTTTGGGATGAGAGTAGCATGTCCCATAATAAATCCATCGAGGCACTTGAACGAACTTTAAAAGATCTCAGCAATAATAATAAAATAACGGGAGGCTTCACATTTTTGGCTGCTGGGGACTTTCGCCAGACATTGCCGGTCATACAACGCGGGACACGTGCTGATGAAGTTGAAGTTTACTTGAAGAGATCGTATTTATGGACAGAGATTGAGAAACTTTCGCTTTCTATTAGTACGCGTGCTCAGTTATTTGGAGATAACAACATAAACCAATTTTCAGCTATTTTACTTCAACTTGGAAACAGAGTCGTCTCAAAAACCAATGAAGAAATATCGATTGAAAATATTAATTTATGCACAAATGTTAATACTCTGTAGGATTTTATTAAACAAATTTATCTAGACGTCCAAAGAATCACAACCAAGCCTCTGACATGGCTACAAGAGCGTGCTATCTTAACATAAAAAATGAAATCGTCTAAAACATCAATAGAACGATCCTGAACATTATATAATCACCCTCCCGAACGTACACGTCTGTGGACACTATTGTTGAAGAGGAAGACGCAGTCCACTATCTGATTGAGTTCTTGAATTCCCTTAATCCATCAGTTTTGCCTGTTCACGCTCTTGCTGTAAAAATTGGAGCACCAATCATGTTATTACGGAACATCAGCCCTCCAGAATTGTGCAATGGTACTCGCCTACAAGTAAACAGTTTAAGGGATTATGTTATTGAGGCAGCTATTGAGTGGCACCGGTACTGGCGAAAAAATAAAAATACCCAGAATACCCATGATTCCAACGGATTTTCCTTTTCAGTTTATGCGTCTCAATTCCCAGTCACTGTTTGTTTTGCTATGACTATAACTAAGTCACAAGGCGAAGCTCTGAAAGTGGCTGGAGTTGACCTCCGACAGCCATGTTTTTCACTTGGACAATTATATGTCGCATGTTCGCGTGTCGGTTGCAGTAGCAATTTGTATGTACTTGCGAACAATAAAAAAACGATAAATGTTGTGTACAAAGAGGCACTGGATAAAATATAAGTCTTTAAATAAGAAAAAGAAAAAAAAATCAACAAATGACTTTATGCAAAATATAAAAATGTTAAAAATAAAAGTATGTTTAAATTTAAAGAATTAGTCTCATGATTATTTATTTCTTAACTAACANATATAAAAATGTTAAAAATAAAAGTATGTTTAAATTTAAAGAATTAGTCTCATGATTATTTATTTCTTAACTAACACTAAGTAAAATTCCACTTTATTTAAAAAACCTAAATATTAATTCTGTAGTCCACGCGAGGGGAGCCGCAGGCACAGCTACACTGAAGAGCCAAAAAAAGTGGCTTAGGCGTGCGTATGCAAATAACAGACGTATGGNATACAAAAATGTTAAAAATAAAAGTATGTTTAAATTTAAAGAATTAGTCTCATGATTATTTATTTCTTAACTAACCCTAAGTAAAATTCCACTTTATTTAAAAACCTAAATATTAATTCTGTAGTCCACGCGAGCGGAGCCGCAGGCACAGCTACACTGAAGAGCCAAAAAAAGTGGCTTAGGCGTGCGTATGCAAATAACAGAGGTATGGAACCAATCAGAGTAACGCGATGCGGTCGGCAGCTAGATCGGTTACTGCTGCTACAATGGCAGGTTATTAACATTTAAGTGAGTTTGAACGTGATTTTATAGTAGGCGCGCGAGAGGTGGGACATAGCATCTCCGAGGTAGCGATAACATTTGGATGTTCGCGTTACGACCATTTTACAAGTGTGCCGTGAATATCGGGAATCCGGTAAAACATCACATCTTCAACATCGCTGCGGCCGGAAAAATATCGTGAAAGAACGAGACAAACGACGACTGACGAGAATCATTAAACGTGACGGACGTGCAACCCTTTCTCAAATTGGCGCAGATTGGATTTGTGGACTGCCCTGCACGATTCATGGTGTGAATTGCCTCCTGCATACCTTCAGACATTAGTCGAGTCCATGCCACGTCGTCTTGCGGCACTTCTGCGTGCTCGGAGGGACCCTACACGATATTAGGCAGGTGTACCAGTTTTTTTTGGCTCTTCAGTGTAGTTTGGTTATGAAACAGTGAGCAATGATTACACTTATGGGTTTTTTGAGTGGGCATTTAAGTGCCTCGTGTATTATGAAACCAAGAGGAACATAATTTGCCAGAAAAATGTTTCAACAACGAGGAAATCAAACAGTTTTTTTTTTTACTTACTAGAGGAAAATTATGAACACTTCAAGTTTCCTCCTAACAGAGCTTTCAACGTTGACAAAATTGGGCTTTCCATGGTCCGAAATACCACAAATTGTAGGTCTTCCAATAAAATTGAATTTGAACAAGAAGTTATGGGTAAGTGAAGAAATGGTTTCATGGTTTCAGTTTGAAAATGTATCAGAAAACGGAGTTATTGAATGTTTTGGACAATACAGTAAGTCACCAACATCAAAATTTTAATTATCATATCCTTTTTAACTCTGTTGATACGACATTTATAGCAGTCCAAGGAACGAGGTGTATTTATATACACTAAGATGTTTTACAGTGACAATTTTTTCAAATGTTTGCTTCAATAACAAAATCCTTTAAGCAGTTAATTAAAATTACTTGCATGTATGTTAAGAGTAAAGTACTTAGCATTTTACGTCAGTCATTCACTAGAGTCCATCTCAGCAAGACGATACTGTATCACTAGTTTCATATAACTATTTTGACTACTTTCCTCTAAACATAAATTAAGGTAATTTTGATGAAATACTCAAAGAATTTGATAACTGAAGCACATGTTTAAAAAAAATTTTTAATCACAAGAGACGGATCTTGATTTATGATGGCAATCGGCGGGATAGTTCCTAAGATATGATGCAAGATTAAGTATTATTTTTTGTTAAAAGAACCTTCTAAAATGGCGGAAGAATGATGTGACTTTAGTGCACACAGTAGGTAATTCAGCAAATGAAGTTGCAGCTAAACTGGATCTCATTTAACAGTAAAATATTTCACAAATTACATGATAATGCGATTCTAATTTATAAAAAAAAATGAGGCGGTTTTCCGTGGAACTGTTTGTATACAAAATAAAGTGGGAATTTATTTCTTGATCTTTCAATGTCATGATACTTACATTAAAGTTTCCGTTTACAACAAAATTTATCAAACCATGCCAGAGGGTTTATTAATAGGCGAATCAATGCGCAGAATAAGAAATGCTATCTTACTAAGTTGGGATTAAATACGTACACTTTTTCAAAACATAAAATATGTTTACAAATTATATTGAATATTGCAATTTTAAATTAATTACCTACGTATTTTAAATTCTGCATTTTACGTTGTCTGTAATGAAATAATTGTTATTTTTTATTAGTTCCGTTTCACTTATATAGTCTCTAGAATATGACCAAAAGTCTTTAAATTCGTTTGGGCGCTATCATAGTAAATGACGGACAGAAAGTTACAAATACCTGACAATTTAAAGCTCGTCTACGTTCTACCAACCAAAAAAAATTTGGTTGAAAATGTTCTGACAGTTTGATAGAAATTGCATACAAATTAAACATTTATATCATCCCNGTACCAGTTTTTTTTGGCTCTTCAGTGTAGTTTGGTTATGAAACAGTGAGCAATGATTACACTTATGGGTTTTTTTGAGTGGGCATTTAAGTGCCTCGTGTATTATGAAACCAAGAGGAACATAATTTGCCAGAAAAATGTTTCAACAACGAGGAAATCAAACAGTTTTTTTTTTTACTTACTAGAGGAAAATTATGAACACTTCAAGTTTCCTCCTAACAGAGCTTTCAACGTTGACAAAATTGGGCTTTCCATGGTCCGAAATACCACAAATTGTAGGTCTTCCAATAAAATTGAATTTGAACAAGAAGTTATGGGTAAGTGAAGAAATGGTTTCATGGTTTCAGTTTGAAAATGTATCAGAAAACGGAGTTCTTGAATGTTTTGGACAATACAGTACCAACATCAAAATTTTAATAATCATATCCTTTTTAACTCTGTTGATACGACATTTATAGCAGTCCAAGGAACAAGGTGTATTTATATACACTAAGATGTTTTACAGTGACAATTTTTTCAAATGTTTGCTTCAATAACAAAATCCTTTAAGCAGTTAATTAAAATTACTTGCATGTATGTTAAGAGGAAAGTACTTAGCATTTTACGTCAGTCATTCACTAGAGTCCATCTCAGCAAGACGATACTGTATCACTATTTTCATATAACTATTTTGACTACTTTCCTCTAAACATAAATTAAGATAATTTTGATGAAATACTCAAAGAATTTGATAACTGAAGCACATGTTTAAAAAAAAATTTTTAATCACAAGAGACGGATCTTGATTTATGATGGCAATCGGCGGAATAGTTCCTAAGATGTGATGCAAGATTAAGTATTATTTTTTGTTAAAAGAACCTTCTAAAATGGCGGAAGAATGATGTGACTTTAGTGCACACAGTAGGTAATTCAGCAAATGAAGTTGCAGCTAAACTGGATCTCATTTAACAGTAAAATATTTCACAAAATACATGATAATGCGATTCTAATTTATAAAAAAAAATGAGGCGGTTTTCCGTGGAACTGTTTGTATACAAAATAAAGTGGGAATTTATTTCTTGATCTTTCAAAGTCATGATAATTACATTAAAGTTTCCGTTTACAACAAAATTTATCAAACCATGCTAGAGGGTTTATTAATAGGCGAATCAATGCGCAGAATAAGAAATGCTATCTTACTAAGTTGGGATTAAATACGTACACTTTTTCAAAACATAAAATATGTTTACAAATTATATTGAATATTGCAATTTTAAATTAATTACCTACGTATTTTAAATTCTGCATTTTACGTTGTCTGTAATGAAATAATTGTTATTTTTTATTAGTTCCGTTTCACTTATATAGTCTCTAGAATATGACCAAAAGTCTTTAAATTCGTTTGGGCGCTATCATAGTAAATGACGGACAGAAAGTTACAAATACCTGACATTTTAAAGCTCGTCTACGTTCTACCCACCAAAAAAAATTTGGTTGAAAATGTTCTGACAGTTTGATAGAAATTGCATACAAATTAAACATTTATATCATCCCNACCAAAAAAAATTTGGTTGAAAATGTTCTGACAGTTTGATAGAAATTGCATACAAATTAAACATTTATATCATCCCCAATTTAAATGTATGCATTTCGTATGTACTTAAATCATACAATTTTAGGACGGTCTATCATACCACTACATATTTAGCGAAATTTGTGCAATCGTTTGAATGGTGACCAAAATTGTAGGTTAAAGATTTACTTATTATGTTACGCTACTTTCAAAAACTGCATATTCAAGATCGTGTCGGCTGCAGTGGTGTAGTGGATACTATTCGCCTCCCAACAAGACGAACCGGGTTCGATTTCCGGCGGNTTAAAGATTTACTTATTATGTTACGCTACTTTCAAAAACTGCATATTCAAGATCGTGTCGGCTGCAGTGGTGTAGTGGATACTATTCGCCTCCCAACAAGACGAACCGGGTTCGATTTCCGGCGGGCTCTCCCGGATTTTCGCATATGGGAAACGTGGCGGACGTTGCCGTTCTCTGGTGGGCTTTCTCGGGGTACTCCCACTTAGCCCACCCGTGCATTCTGCCGCTGCTCCATCCTCACCTCACTTCACTTCATCCTCGCCGGCTCTCAAGACTTCGCTGTTAAGGGCCGACCAAAAACTCTCAACTAAGCAACTCATTATTATGATTTGGATGGTAGTTCTTACATTTGAACTGTTAACACGCCAATACTCATTCAAATCTGTTAAATGTTTCCAAGTAATGGCGTAGTACCCAGAAACTTTAAAAGATACCGTAAGCGGGGGTCACTTTGTGACAGAGTGTGTGACTTCGTGACACAGATCTTTTCGCTGTTATTAAAATTCCCTTCCATTTCAACGAAGTTGTTTGAAAGGTACAGTTCTTAAATTGGCACCACTGAATGTATGAAATATTACAAAAAAATAGGGGTGCATTCAAGAGCGGTTTCATTTTGGCTCACAAAGTCACCTNCACTGAATGTATGAAATATTACAAAAAAATAGGGGTGCATTCAAGAGCGGTTTCATTTTGGCTCACAAAGTCACCTAACTTGTCACGTGAGATATGTCAAAATAAGCATCTAGCGTAGCCAACATTTATAAAAGTCTAGTATAATTTATTAAGCGCGCTGCCTACCAATCAGGCAGCCACATAGTTCAAACAGTGATTCAGTGTTAAATAAATTCTTAAACAATACTTTAATTTCAAGGATATTAGTTTCAAACAAAACATATTTTAACTGTCATTTCTTAAGGAATACTGGAACGTTACGAACTCTTAGCCGTTTTTATATTAATATTTTATTTATTAAATTTAACGTTAAATTCGACATGTTACAAATTCCTAATATATTAATTTATGTTTTCTTATATATCTTACTGCGGCTACATTCTCTGAGAAAATTGCATTGAATAATTTTTTTTGTTTCAGACATTTATCTTTAAAATTGATGCATCGAGAAGAAATTTCTTTAACATTGATGGTAAATCAATGTAAATGTGACTGCAAGCTTGGTAGGCAGATACCTTAATACTAAAATATTATCAAGTTTGATGATATTTGGTGTAAGGGTTCAAGGGAGCCACACGAACAGGAAGAATATTAGCTGAGATGTGCTTCAATAATATAGGCTAATGGATGTTAAAAATAGATTTTGGGGGTTGCTTGTATTTCAGGTCAGATTAATGCTGAAGTTATAAGGAAATATTTTGCGAAAGCAGGATTCAAATGTACAAAGAAGACTAACGATGGATAAGGGCAGTCAAAAGGTCATCACGCTTACTACTGTGTTAAGGGTATGATAGCATTGAAGCTGAGCGTTTTGTTTCTCACGATAACCATCTCAGTAATATAGAGGTGGATACAAAGAAGTGGTACTAATACGAAAGGAAATTATGGTGAAAACAATGATCAAGAGAGACAGCAGAAGTCTGTGGATGACTATAAGATCACGAGCGATGATAATACTCTATGTACAGTAAGAAATATTAAGGAATATGCTGCATTAAGAAACCCTAAAGTAATGGTTGAACANCACTGAATGTATGAAATATTACAAAAAAATAGGGGTGCATTCAAGAGCGGTTTCATTTTGGCTCACAAAGTCACCCAACTTGTCACGTGAGATATGTCAAAATAAGCATCTAGCATAGCCAACATTTATAAAAGTATNTGTCACGTGAGATATGTCAAAATAAGCATCTAGCATAGCCAACATTTATAAAAGTATAGTATAATTTATTAAGCGCGCTGCCTACCAATCAGGCAGCCACATAGTTCAAACAGTGATTCAGTGTTAAATAAATTCTTAAACAATACTTTAATTTCAAGGATATTAGTTTCAAACAAAACATATTTTAACTGTCATTTCTTAAGGAATACTGGAACGTTACGAACTCTTAGCCGTTTTTATATTAATATTTTATTTATTAAATTTAACGTTAAATTTGACATGTTACAAATTCCTAATATATTAATTTATGTTTTCTTATATATCTTACTGCGGCTACATTCTCTGAGAAAATTGCATTGAATAATTTTTTTTGTTTCAAACATTTATCTTTAAAATTGATGCATCGAGAAGAAATTTCTTTAACATTGATGGTAAATCAATGTAAATGTGACTGCAAGCTTGGTAGGCAGATACCTTAATACTAAAATATTATCAAGTTTGATGATATTTGGTGTAAGGGTTCAAGGGAGCCACACGAACAGGAAGAATATTAGCTGAGATGTGCTTCAATAATATAGGCTAATGGATGTTAAAAATAGATTTTGGGGGTTGCTTGTATTTCAGGTCAGATTAATGCTGAAGTTATAAGGAAATATTTTGCGAAAGCAGGATTCAAATGTACAAAGAAGACTAACGATGGATAAGGGCAGTCAAAAGGTCATCACGCTTACTACTGTGTTAAGGGTATCTAAGCATTGAAGCTGAGCGTTTTGTTTCTCACGATAACCATCTCAGTACTATAGAGGTGGATACAAAGAAGTGGTACTAATACGAAAGGAAATTATGGTGAAAACAATGATCAAGAGAGACAGCAGAAGTCTGTGGATGACTATAAGATCACGAGCTATGATAATACTCTATGTACAGTAAGAAATATTAAGGAATATGCTGCATTAAGAAACCCTAAAGTAATGGTTGAACAGATGCAGGATGCTACAGGAGTGGTCCAGACGGCTCTTATTCAGAAAACGACAAAAGCGACTTACTTTGATGGATGTGAGGCAAAATGAAGACTCGTCGTTAGAATTACACCTAAATTGTAGTGTAGTAAAAATACAATATTGTTTGACGTTACTGGAAATAATATGAATATTTTTTAAGTTTGTGAACTAAAATAAAAAATGTTTATTTTATAATCTAATTTTTTTTTTAAATTGAAATTTTGCGTTTCACTACAGCTGCAAATGCTTAGCTCGCGAATAAGAGAAGAACAATAAATCCTGTAGGGGTTAAGAGTAAATTCTACGTCACGCCTTGAACATAGTTAAAATATTTTCCTGCATTTTCCCGCAATTTATTTTTTCTTTTCATATGGCTCACTCATTATATTGTGTCATCCCTCATTCTACTCGAACGTCCTTACCAACTAAATACTATCCTTTATATTATATTCAACACTGTTTTTTTAATATCCTTATTCAGGTTTGATTATCACATCAATCCACGAATCACCGTGTCATCATAAACTTAAGCATACGTTACGTGTGCATTGCTCCGAGAAAAATTTGTTGCAAATATTTTATGTAATTATATATATATACATACATAAACACACAAACAAACATCTGAAGATATCAGCGTGCTACGTGTCACGTAGCGCACGCGTGTTGCATCTTTACAACTTTGACGTCAGCGTGTATAACATTAGCGGTACCAAAATAACCGAACCGCTTTGGCAGCATCTGGTAGAGCTACAGTGACGCGAGTTTGGAAGGTTCACACAGATTCAGACACACACTCTCTGAAGCCTAAAAGTATGAGTAACAAAGAGTATATCTTGCATTCAGTCAATTATTTCAGCTAGAAGTTCTTTAAACTCCCTATAAACCTTTTTTATGAATACTGTGAATTGCATAATGTCTTTGTAGCAGTAGTAATAAAATATTTATGCAGAAATGGTTAGAAGCTTTCTTAATGAGAATAATTATACAGTTAATCAATGAAGTTTTAGATGTTTAAAAAACAAAATTGCTCATTTGTTGTATTAATTGTTGTAATGATCAAATTCACGCCTTATAATTATGTTAACTAGGTAGAAAGTTTTAACTAATGTGTTTAAACTTTACATTACTGTACTATAGATTTTTTTTTTTTAGAATCTCAGAGTTAAATAATATTTATCTTAGGAATGTGCAAAATAGGCAAAAAAAAAAATATATCAGTATTGACGATCATTTCAACCAGTAATTAAAACGGTTGGCAACAAGAAGACGAAAAATACTAGACTGAATACNTACATACATAAACACACAAACAAACATCTGAAGATATCAGCGTGCTACTTGTCACGTAGCGCACGCGTTTTGCATCTTTACAACTTTTACGTCAGCGTGTATAACATTAGCGGTACCAAAATAACCGAACCGCTTTGGCAGCATCTGGTAGAGCTACAATGACGCGAGTTTGGAAGGTTCACACAGATTCAGACACACACTCTCTGAAGCCTAAAAGTATGAGTAACAAAGAGAATCTCTTGCATTCAGTCAATTATTTCAGCTAGAAGTTCTTTAAACTCCCTATAAACCTTTTTTATGAATACTGTGAATTNTTCAGTCAATTATTTCAGCTAGAAGTTCTTTAAACTCCCTATAAACCTTTTTTATGAATACTGTGAATTGCATAACGTCTTTGTAGCAGTAGTAATAAAATATTTATGTAGAAATGGTTAGAAGTTTTCTTAATGAGAATAATTATACAGTTAATCAATGAAGTTTTAGATGTTAAAAAAACAAAATTGCTCATTTGTTGATAATTAACAACATTACTAGTTTAAGTGCGGAATATTAATACAATTCTAGGTAGAAAGTTTTAACTAATGTTTTTAAACTTTACATTACTGTACTATAGATTTTTTTTTTTTTAGAATCTCAGAGTTAAATAATATTTATCTTAGGAATGTGCAAAATAGGCAAAAAAAAATCAATCAGTATTGACGATCATTTCAACCAGTAATTAAAACGGTTGGCAACAAGAAGACGAAAAATACTAGACTGAATACNATCAGTATTGACGATCATTTCAACCAGTAATTAAAACGGTTGGCAACAAGAAGACGAAAAATACTAGACTGAATACCAACTATTTGTCTTGGATGACAACTAACTGTTAATAAAGTACAGAAAACCAGAAGATCAACCCTCTCATACCGATATATAAATACAAATTTTCATATTATAATAAAATTATTGCCATTATTTGTAATATTTGAGCAACTGATTTTATATTTCCCAATATCCATAATTACTGTCTCAATCTTTCTTCATAAAATTGTGTTTTAAATTATATATCACTCTTCGGTCCTTTCTCAACTCAATCAATAATTTGAACGTATTAATGTGTAATGCTCCAAGTACATAGCCGTTATTATATTTTCCGTGATCCCAAAGAATTACGGTTAAGTTTTCATGATTAGAATTGGAAAGGGGGTTGGTGTGTAAGTTACGTATTATGTTCCCGGAAATTGAACGAGCATTATTAACACCATTACACTTTTTTTTTCTTGTGTTGACTGTTAAGCGCTGGTCAAAGGACTTAAAATACAATAGAAGCCATTCACCGACAGTTTTATTTCATATTTCGAGACAGCTTTACACTAACTGATTTCTAAATAAAAACAATGGCTTCCTTATTAATAACCATATAATACGCAGAATTGTTTCTCATTAGCAAAAATAGATTTTGCTAGCTTAAAATGCAAAATACCTTCAAACATACTCAAGGGTGGGNGAATTGTTTCTCATTAGCAAAAATAGATTTTGCTAGCTTAAAATGCAAAATACCTTCAAACATACTCAAGGGTGGTCGTTAGTTAAAAAATAACCAATAAATAAATATTTTTTATTTTATATCGTAACTGATATGAAATGAAATAGTTTATGCACATATTTACTTAACTAATTAGTACAACCAATTTANGAATTGTTTCTCATTAGCAAAAATAGATTTTGCTAGCTTAAAATGCAAAATACCTTCAAACATACTCAAGGGTGGGCGTTAGTTAAAAAATAACCAATAAATAAATATTTTATATTTTATATCGTAACTGATATGAAATGAAATAGTTTATGCACATATTTACTTAACTAATTAGTACAACCAATTTAATTTTGTGCATATTTAAATAGTTATATAAAAAAAATTTTGATTTTACAACGTTACTTGACATTACGCTGCAAGCTCATCACGAGTAAAGCGTGCACGCTCATATTCTAAGTACATAAATTAGTTCACTCAGATGAGATAGAGCAGCAGGTCTATCACATTTCCACTGTTATATAGAGCGCTCACAAAAAGCAATTTAAGAGGCTTGCAAGTAACTAGGGAAATGCTAATAAAGCAAACCAAAATTATAAACCAGATAATAGAATAACGGCTCAGCATCTTCCTTTACTTCAATACTGGAGACAGAAAAGTTACATCAGGACTGAATATGGCAAAACTTTATAAGACTAAACAACTGCTTGATGGCCAAAATGAGCTATCATTTCGTAATAAAACGTTTATTGGATATCGGAGTACAAAAATTAACTCCAGCACTTAAATATTGTGTTACCCGACTAGTAACCACTACACCGGACACATTACAGCGGAAAAATAATAATATTCTCTTTCAATGTGAGCCTATCGAGTTGTTTAATATTTTACATCCACGCAAATACAATGGTTGACTTACATCTCTATATATAAAGAAACGAGAAGTAAATTTTTTTAATGAGGGCTGGGAGTGATTAACTACTGATTCCTTATCAATTCTGTGCTTTATCCACTTTTGTAGAACTTAGGACCATTTTTGCAACTTTCAGTTATTCCTCTGGCAAAAAAAAATTACTTCTATCTAGCACTGAATTTCGTTTTACCACTACTGGTTTTCTTGTGACAGTGAATTCAGCTTCAAGTTCATGTTTCATGCGAATGAACTGGCGGCTAGCTTAGAGGTTTAACCAAAGGTTTGGAAGAACTGTGGAGTCGACTTTAAACGGCGTTTTAAAAATACGACAATGGTGAGCACTTACGTAATATTATGTACTATACAGCTATTTGATGAAATCCTGAGTGACGTGAAACATACTTCATGTGTTCGTGTAATAGGTGAGTAACGTTTTATGGCGTAAATCCGAATAATGTTATTTTAATTTCAACAACCATCACGCAGTTTAGACGTCACAGTGTTGTAATCTGGAATTAAATCGTGAACCGATCTACAAGGGATGCCACATGACGAACATTTATCTGCATTAAATAAAAACTATTCTGTAGTTCAACCCACCATATCGATTTTCTACATAATTTTTATGTGTTATTCTAGTAATTGGCAATAAAATAGATTTTTAGATTTATAACTGAATACTCAAATTTTTGTGATTAGTAGTTTTCACAAGGTGTGTGGATGTGCTGTTATCTGTTTCATAAATAGAGCATAGCTGAGAAGTCGCTAATATTTAAAAATATACATATATAATAGTTTATTTTTAAATTTTAAAGATTAGAGAGTTTCAGATATGTAACTCATTATAATGATTGCCATAAATGTAATAACTCGTCACGTTTGCTTTCTGTACTGAAACTGAAGAGTAAATCCCATCATTTTCTTTACTGTTACACAAAAATTACCTACTCATAAGTCAATAAATTATAAATAATATGTTCTCTGCACCCAAAATGTTAAAATTACCTTAATAAATATTTTAATGTATATTTAAATATAGTACGTCCTTATAAAATTTCCATAATGTATAAACTTTTATTGAAAATATTTACACAATCAGATACGATTATGATATCAAACAGGGAGCTACACGGAAGTGGTAAAATATTTTATTATTTTAGGTGGATGTCGACCCTAACTACAGCTGACTTTGCTCTTTCTTTAATTGGATGTTGTATAACTGGCGCTAATTGTGTTTCAACAAGCAGTTAGCTGTTAGCTTACGGGATGTCATAGGTTTCTACCCTGATCGATGGCAGTTAAACAGGTTGTCTGATAGCAGTCTACATAAAAGGAATTTCATTAAATTATCGAGGTTTATTTTTAAACGTTAACCGTAATAGCCCACAGAGGGATTAAGTAGTCGAGTGTAAAAATTTGTAAGGGACGATTGGGAATCATAATCGTAATTAAAAATGACGAAATTCAAAACATTATTTTAAAAAAATACTTATTAAGAGTCAGTTTAGTAATGCATGATACCGGAAAATGTCCAGCCAGAGGGCCCAGGAAGAGATTTCACTGACCTGACTTCAGGAGTGAGTGTATGACGCGAGATGACATATGTATTGCGCTAAGTGGCTACGAGCGTCAGACCTTCACTTCTTGCCCACCTTGGGAAAGTGTGCTGTTTGGAGACGAGAACAACTTCATTGCTATATGAAAAATTAAATTAACATCCTTAAAAGGTTTCCGCTGTTTAGACATCATCAACTGGATGCTAAAGCTCACTGGAACCGGACGTCCTACCCTAGAGATGGATTTGTCGCTCCCGAACAGCCTGGTGAATATATGAGTTGATAACAGGGCTGAGTGGAGGGGCAACGGAATTGGGTGGCATGGGAAACGAGTGTACCCCGAGAAAATCCACCGATCATCGACACCGTCAAGTATTATACATACAAAATTCCCAACTCGGATCCACCAGGGATCGACAACGAGTTGCTGTAGTGGGAGGTTGGCGTGGAAATTACACGGCCACTGAAATACCAGCGAAACAAATTAAGTAATGAAGATGTGTAAGGCGAATGGAGCGGAGCCCCTTTGTAGCACTTGACACTTCGACAGCACCCGCCAAAATACCCATGTGAGAACTGTCGCCTGGAATATTACTGACACTCTGGGAACTCATAACGAACCGGAAGGCCTTAAAAGTCAGAAACCACCTAACCAGCCATGGGTCTACGGTGTCTGGCGTGACTTTCAAATATCTTAAAACCGTTGAGCATTTTTTTTTTTTTTCATAAAAGTACTTTTGTTGATGATTTAATTATTAAGAACCAGTATACTGAAGCAATGGTCATAACAATTTTATTTATCATCTGAGTAAAATTATACGAGTTAGTTACAATTTAGTTAAATAATAATATTTACACATTTTTATTTATATTTTACTCATGCATTCTAACAGACATGTGTTATATAATAATGCAAACTTTATATCATACAAATAAAAACTTTGTTTTGCTAGGAAAGTTTTCTACTCTAACGTATATTTGAATCTTAAAATATCTGCTTCATTAAAAGCAATATACTGTGATTCACATGGCCTGCAAAAGGGTTTAAATTACGCGTATACCTACTTTAATAACTAAAATTCCATACTAAAGTAACACGAAATAATAAAATGTTTGTAGTATTGTTTTGACATGCATGGTTGTTTTTGTTAATATGATAATTTAATTCTGCACATCTGCGTGCAAACATCTAAAGCATGATTCACGAAAACAGTATTGTTTTAAGTGCTTTTCATTCTTTAAGCGTCTGTAAAAACCAATTCAATTTAGCAAGACTATATTATTGTATCTGAAGGCCATTGCAGCTTGAAGGTTTTCTTCGAACCGTGAAAAATAAACCTGACAAGAAAATACTCGTCAACTACTTACGGTGCTAAAATCTCTAAACTCACAACTGAAAGTTGAGATTTCGTCACTCACAGCCTCTTCCGTAAAGAGTTCCTGCTTCACTAGGCAGCATAAAATAATGTCGCAAACACAGTAAACAAATAAGTGAGAATACTTTGATTGAAATTCTAATTATTTAGCACATATAAGATGCGATTATTTAATTTTATTATAATAATTTTTGCTTTTTCGATTAACACTTTCGTAGCACAAATATGACTCGATTTATTAGCACTGAGTTGGTGGCAAGTGGTTCGCAATCAACCATTGTCTTCAATGTCCCGTCGTCTATATCACTAATATGCATAATTGAGAGAGAAGTAAAATCCAAGCCTTGGTTTCAGGTAACACGACAAATAAGAGCTTTGTCTGTCGTTTCGCATCACCCAGTCTCATTTTATTACACGTAATATGGCCACATTTTTCTTCTGTGAGGTTTCGGGAGGGCAATAAACCTCGAAGGTAATGAAGCTGCATGAATTATATTTTCCATGAGAAACGATTCTTTGACCATTGCAGACCTCCGTTGCGTAGTTTATGGATACACTTGCTCACTGTCTGAGAAGTTCTGGGTTTTAATTCAAGCGAAGGCATGATTATTTGTGCAAATTTTAGGTGTTTATTTCAAGTTCGTCCGATGTGTAAGCTTTCATCTAGTAAGTTAGCTGTATAAAGCAAGACAATTAATAAGCGACGGTTAACATTTTAGAAAACACTCCAAGACAGAATTTTAGTTAGTTAGTGTATTAGTGATACTCTTGCGCTCATTATATGACAAAAATAAGAAGGAAAATTCACAAACATCTTTATTCGCCTTATAACTTTTTCAATAAATTTCACTTAAGTTAATTGCATACCAAAAATTTAGTATCAAGATCCCGCCGTAGCAAGGCATTCTGGTATTAGTAATAGCTTAGTATGATATGAGGGATATATTATGAAAGATTTACAAATGTTACTTTGACTTGATATGAATTTCTACAATCGCTGACGACGGATTATTACGTTTCTCTTTATATGAACAGCACGCTTTTAAAACTTAAGTTTCTACATTAAAACCTTTGTGGATTTTTGTGAAACATTTATATCAAGTTGACTTTTAGCTTATATTTCTCAAATACTCCTTTCAGAAAATTACTTAGATATGCCCTTATTTCCACAACTTTGAATAACATTATCCGACATCAAGACAGCTTTTTTCCATATACAGATACAGCTCCAGCATAACTTTAAAACTAACACCACTAAGTATTTAGATGATTTCGAAATAAGCACTCAGTTTTAATTGTCATTAATTAAATTAGATTTTTTATATTAATGGTGGGAAGTAATTTTGTGCATTATTTATTCTACCGGCAGCAAACACAGACTTGTGCCACAGGGGACAGCCGCGTCGTGGGTAAGGTACCAGGACATAACTTATACACCCACGAACCAATAGCACGTCTGTCCTACAAGGAGTTGCTAAGCTACTGCGAAGAGAAATATTTGTACGCGGCGGTGGGCGTTGACGCACTCGCAAACGTGAAATTGCATGACTGCGACGCATGTCAAGAAACATTGATAGGGACGGGAACTGAGGATAGTTGCAGCGGCAGGAGCAGCCAAGTAGGCGTTCACCCCGACCGTTTCACTGGCTTCACTGTAAGGAGGTGTATAGTCATCACTCAGCAGGCAGGGAGACGATCACACACTCACGATGAGGAGGAGGCGTACCAGCCAGCGGCGGGGCAGAGCGAGATCCTGGTCGGCTGCTGGCAGCCAGCAGCGACGCGAGCTCCACGAGCGACTGGTGAGGCAAGTTTAGCGAGACGCTGATGGCGGCGGCGGAGNCCTCGCACACGTCTGAAGGCGCGGCGTCGCAGCTCTGCTGAGATGGCGGCTGCCCCTCCCCCTCGCCACCCACTCACTGCCCGCTCGCAGAAGGTCGCAGCACACACTACTATTTTTAGAAGGCTGCCCCACGTTTCCCACCTTGTTGTCGGCAATTGCCGTCGACCCATCTGACTGCCACAGGTAGATGAGGTGCCAGACTGCTGTACCACGTCTGCCGAACCGTCTCCTGACAGCGGGTCGCCTTTAACTTCTTCATTCCGCAGTGAATTCCATCGGTACAGTTCGTTTAAAAAAACTGAAATGTGCAGTAGCTGCAACTAACTGATTTCTAAGATTATGTAACTCTTTATCTGGCTTACTTCGACCCTGTTCCAGACATGAAAAGTGATTCTAGAAAATATATTTTGGAAATCAGGTGTGTTCACGTTTCTCTTCTTTTTGTTCATAAGTGCGTGGCTGTTTAACCTCCTCGTCCCTAAAAACTTTTGAACGAACACTATGACTCCAAACATTATCGTTACTTATATATGCCAGAACACAAATTCATATAATCTTACATCTGTATGTAAGCAATTTATAGATATAAGGATTTTTCTGTAACGTTTTTGGGAAAATTTTGAAAATTGATGAAAAGACAAACAAAATAGCAACAATTAATACCTTAGTTAAACTTATTTTCTAATTAGGATGGCCGTAACACTACAAAAAACTGAAGCATTAACTCTACATATGTTTAAATTAGCTAAAATACACACACATTTTTATAACGTATCACGTGATTACTTTTCAAGGATTCTTATATGGACGGTTTTTATTACTTGTGTAAATTTTTCTTATTGCTTTGTCTCTTGATCTTATATTCTTTAGCTTTTACGTCTATTGAGTCATATAATGATTTGTCTGTCCAGTCATATTGGTTATTAGGATTTTAATATGTTCCAGTGCTCGCTTCTCTCTATTGTTAAACTTACCTTACCATAAATTTACAACAGTTCAAAATTATATTAATGTACGACACTATTATGTTTGGCTGATTTCTACCTTTTGCTGTATGTATATCTTTTCCCTTCTAATCTTTTTCATATAACTGCTAATAAAAAATTTGGTAAAACTAAAAATATTTGATAAAGTGGTCTTTAAATAACTAAGAGGTATACTGTCAAGAATAATGGAAACCTTAAAATTCTAAAACCAATGAACAGACATTTACACAATCATTTTCTTAAATAATCTTTCTCCCGTACTATTCGTACAGTTAGTGATGTAGAAAGGTACATGTTTTGTATATAAGGGTAATTTCTTTTCAATATTTTGATACTATAGTTATCATGTTTTATCATATAATATTTCCTTTCATAGTTAACCTAACACCCCAATACAGAAAACTGTTGCAGCACTGCATTTAATAAATTTTAAAATAGTGTATTGAACGAACAGTGTGTTTATCAGTAAAGCCATTGGGTAGTAGTAATGTCAGTAAAACAAGGAGAGTAATTAATGCATTAAGGAAAGTAAATCGGAAAATTTTACTCACTATTTAAGTTATATAATTAACAAAATAAAAATATGAAATAAGACGAGTTTCTTCACAGTGCATATATATTAATTTATAAGTGAGAAAAAAAAAAGGAAAGAGTTAAAACCAGACAAAATTGAAATGACATTGTTCACAAAGGTTTTTTTAATACAATTCATATAGAACTTTTCGTACAGTCACAAAAAAAATTATATTCGAAAATTAAACTACTGTTAATAAATAATTCTTCTTTCGTATTTCTTCCGAAACGCCCAAACACAAAACTATAAGTTACATAACAAGCGTTTAATATTGTCGTTAACATTATTAGTACCAAGTGTCTTATTAAATGAAACTTACACACACATACATCAATATTAATTAAAATCACTGAGTGAAGTGCTGTGTTGGCAGCTATAGGCTATTCATGGTAAAGTGAGCTCTTATTGAAGCCCGCTCATTTGGAATAATCGTCAATAAATGTATTTTATTGTAGTCTTAGACTTTAACATTTGAGTCCGGTGAAATATATGCACTATGTTTATTACTTACATGACAATATTTATTCTAAAAATTGGTGTAAAGATAAAAAATGGCTTAAAGTAAAAAAGTAACTAGGGCCTCAGAATTGCTTACTTTACCGTGAACAGCCTATAGTAAGAAGTAGTTTTCATGTGAAATGTTATGAAATAGATTTCTAGTAGGCTATTTGAAAATAAATACCAAACACTCATTAAGTTCCTCCTACTTTACCTATTCTCGCTGCACATGAGATGAAACTACAGTAATGTGAAGTAAGTAACATAAAAGTAACTTTCATTTTTTTCTGTCCGTTACCATTAAGTTACAAGTAACCTTACAAAACATATAACGAGTTACCTCAGAAAGTCACTTTCTGTAACTCGTTACTTTCGTTCAGTTAATTCCCAACACTCTATGTAAGTCACATGACTAATTCACTCCAATAAATTATGTGGACCAGAATCGCCAGNATGACTAATTCACTCCAATAAATTATGTGGACCAGAATCGCCAGTCTTTAAAGGATTATGTGAATAAATTAAAAATATAACGTAGATAGTAGAACAAATGGAAACCGAATAAAAACTTGTCACATAATGAAGAGGCACATAAAGTAATGTTATGCCTATCGTCATTGTTAGTGCTGGCACCTATTGCAACATTTAGGGTTTCTAAATAGCTTACACAGTTAATAGAATTCAGCATTCCATACAATGGAAAATGTGTTTTTATAAGGGGAAACACACACACTAACACAACACAAAGACAGGAATATGCTCTCATGTGTACAGCCTCCCTTGTAAAGTAGAGAAAAAAGGCAAAAGGAATAAAGTGATCACCTTTAAGTAGACCTTTAAAGTAGGCTGCTTACCATCTTTATGAACTTAATGAACGGCAATAATATTTATTTATCTTTAATGGTATTTCAGTTATATTTATTTTGATCTTAGTTACGGTACTTTATAAAATAGCCTATTATATTTAAAATCTTCATTCCAGTTGGCACTAACTTAACAAATAGCAGGTGGAACCTATGAATAGTCGAATTCAAAAGTCACTAAAATAGCAACAGCATACTAAGTTTGCTTGAAATAAGAATATTGGTTCGGTAGATAAAGTATACTCAACTTAACCATTTTTGCTCTCTTTGTAGTGAAAATATGTGCCTGGTCTACTAAAATCACATATGATTAGAGTAGCCTAAGATAGCACTATTCTTGTATTAAATTTGACAGAAATCGGTGTAGTCGTTTTAAAGATGCTATCTTATATNTAGCCTAAGATAGCACTATTCTTGTATTAAATTTGACAGAAATCGGTGTAGTCGTTTTAAAGATGCTATCTTATATCTATATTTATTCAGGTGGCACTATCACACAAAGCATCGAGCAAAAAAAGCATTGACTTAACACATCCAATAATCGTAATAAGTATATTGTCAACATGCCAAATTTGGTTTATATCAAAATAGATCAAAAAGGTTCCTGAGAGATTACATAAAAAAATAATAATTTAAATAGTGACATTTTCGAAATGAGGATAATGTATAATCGAAAAGTATAAAATAAAGGTGTTCATATTAATGTACTACATGTGTACCGAGATTCGTGAAAATCCGTGCATAGATTCTAAAGGTTATAGTTTTGTGATTTTATAGTAATCACCTATTATAAAACACAAAACATTTTCATAAACTACAGATTTTTTTTTGACGAGGTATTTAAAACTCCAAACGACATTGGTAAAAATTAGTCTAAGTGTGGTTTATGTACTAAAATATTTTAAGTAATGTCNATAAAATAAAGGTGTTCATATTAATGTACTACATGTGTACCGAGATTCGTGAAAATCCGTGCATAGATTCTAAAGTTTATAGTTTTGTGATTTTATAGTAATCACCTATTATAAAACACAAAACATTTTCATAAACTACAGAATTTTTTTTTGACGAGCTATTTAAAACTCCAAACGACATTGGTAAAAATTAGTCTAAGTGTGGTTTATGTACTAAAATATTTTAAGTAATGTCTGAAAAGGCACTTTGTTGTTTGAAGGTGTACATAAGCAGCTTTGGCCTAGGTTGTCGATTTAGTTGCAAGTCCACAATTCATCTTCATTTCGTGGGGATGGGAGGTTATTCAACCAATGCTCAACAATATCACACATATTCACCATTGACGAGAGATCGAGCGATAAGGCAGGCCAAGGAAGCTGAATGTGGCCGGGCGCTATCCAGTTGAAAACTTTTTTTTTTGGGCTTACTGCAGATATGGCATTGCCACAGACCGCAGAACCTCATCAACATAGCGGCGTGATGTTACTGTGTCCATAATGAATACTAGAGGTAAGCGGTCCTCGGCCCTGATAAGACCCTAAACAAGGACGGGCTCTGTGGCGTTCCACAATGGCAGAGGAATCCTCCCGATGTCCAAATTGCCACCATATTTTGACACAGTGATCCTCATTGGTGAGACAGAAACAGAGATTCGTCGCTGTAGATTACACTTTTCCATTCTGCACCACACTCATTTCTTGTGTGACACAATTTTAAGCGATGATGACGATGGCTTGGCTGATAGGGAAAGCCTTCGCAACAGATGGCTGGACAAAAAAATCNCACAATTTTAAGCGATGATGACGATGGCTTGGCTGATAGGGAAAGCCTTCGCAACAGATGGCTGGACAAAAAAATCTCCCTCGGCCAATCGGCGCGATACTGTCCGTGTTGATATAGGAGCATCCAAAAAGTCCTTCACACTTCGAAAAATGTCGCCACTCGTGGACTGTGAGTATACTACGAATTGGCGTCTGATGCGACGATCTGTGCGTTCTGATATCTGTAGCCAAGCTCCGGCCCCACTACGAAGATGCGCATTGCCTTCCTGGGACCCCTTCCACAATATGCGACTGGCAGATATCACGTTGTGTCTTTTCCACAATATAGTGCAAGGACCAGACTGTAGTACAGATACATTCGAAAAACCTCTCGGGAACTCATCTGCTTGACGAAATTGCGCAAGACAGCATCTTAAGGGCATTACAATACCTTGCCTATACGCACACGTTTCATGTGTTTGGCCAGAAATGGTAATCAAATTCGTAACATGCCTATGTTCATCTACTCTTGACGTTTCATAGTATGCATTTCTGATTACATAGTGTGCACCTTTTAAGGATCGAGAATTGATTTTATAGTCAGTTCTACAGTTACTACATAAGAGCTTCAATCTTCTGGTTTTTGAAGATACTGCCACAAAAAAAATATTTTTAAATAGATACATAAGCCACAGAAACTAATATACCGATTATTAAAAATACGTTTAAAAAATTAATTCCGCTTAAACCATTTTTAGTACACAACTTCATTTATCTAAGACTTTGAGTACCANAAATACGTTTAAAAAATTAATTCCGCTTAAACCATTTTTAGTACACAACTTCATTTATCTAAGACTTTGAGTACCATAACAAAATATATTTCATGCAGATGTCGAGGAAAATAGACTTACTTATTATATTGTTAAATTCTTGATGATTCCATTAATTACTTCGCGTTTGTAAAATGCGTTCTCAAGTATGCACTGCCACAATTCAATGTGAACACACATAAAACCATTCAGGAAATTTCTATATTTTTAACATACTGACAGAAGGAACTGAATCAAAATTTTAGTTATAATGATATATCCTGATTTTGCCAAGTCTTGCCATTGATATAGTTCATCGTTCGTTATCTGGAATTCGGAGATTGTATTCAATGGTTTTAATTTTTCGTATCGAAAGACAACTTCTAGGGATTTATATGTGCAAATGATTGTAATATGCTTAAAGGAAACATGACTTTTCGAAATTTTACACCGATCCAGACTATGAATGACAAAAAATTTAAGAACCTAGTATGAATTGTAAATTTTAACATAATTTCGTACACATGCATACTATGACTAAGTTTGTAAATTAATAGTTTTGCANAAATACGTTTAAAAAATTAATTCCGCTTAAACCATTTTTAGTACACAACTTCATTTATCTAAGACTTTGAGTACCTTAACAAAATATATTTCATGCAGATGTCGAGGAAAATAGACTTACTAATTATATTGTTAAATTCTTGATGATTCCATTAATTACTTCGCGTTTGTAAAATGCGTTCTCAAGTATGCACTGCCACAATTCAATGTGAACACACATAAAACCATTCAGGAAATTTCTATATTTTTAACATACTGACAGAAGGAACTGAATCAAAATTTTAGTTATAATGATATATCCTGATTTTGCCAAGTCTTGCCATTGATATAGTTCATCGTTCGTTATCTGGAATTCGGAGATTGTATTCAATGGTTTTAATTTTTCGTATCGAAAGACAACTTCTAGGGATTTATATGTGCAAATGATTGTAATATGCTTAAAGGAAACATGACTTTTCGAAATTTTACACCGATCCAGACTATGAATGACAAAAAATTTAAGAACCTAGTATGAATTGTAAATTTTAACATAATTTCGTACACATGCATACTATGACTAAGTTTGTAAATTAATAGTTTTGCAACTATCTGTTTCTGCTGTTCCATAATTATCAAAGCGATAGTGTNCTCGGAGACTGTATTCAATGGTTTTAATTTTTCGTATCGAAAGACAACTTCTAGGGATTTATATGTGCAAATGATTGTAATATGCTTAAAGGAAACATGACTTTTCGAAATTTTACACCGATCCAGACTATGAATGACAAAAAATTTAAGAACCCAGTATGAATTGTAAATTTTAACATAATTTCGTACACATGCATACTATGACTAAGTTTGTAAATTAATAGTTTTGCANAGTATGAATTGTAAATTTTAACATAATTTCGTACACATGCATACTATGACTAAGTTTGTAAATTAATAGTTTTGCAACTATCTGTTTCTGCTGTTCCATAAATATCAAAGCGATAGTGTTTATAAGGCATGTATAGAGTGTAAAGTGAAGGAAAGACACTGAACACAGAGTGTGCCAAATAGACACTTAAGGCAACATTACTAGCATTTAATGGAGTTTGATTGGAGGCCATTTTGGGTCTGCACGAGGCCAATTTGTCACATCCTGCCATTCCCAAGCCTGTGCTATATTCTAATGTCACAGTGGCCCGATGTTAAAACCAACTAATATTTGAAGGCACCCACACCCATCGTGGAGTTTCAGATCGACCATAACAGAATATGCCAAGCGAAGATAGCTGTTTTGTGCACCAAGCATTACACAACCCCATGACATCTGTTACTGCCATACAGACACACCCCGCACCATGTTAAGGCAACTGGAATCAGCCAGACTGCAGTTTCATTGTCCCATGCTTAGGCGTCTGTTAACACCACATCATAGATTGTGGGTTTGGTGCTGTGCTGTAACCAAGAGGCAAAGAGTGACTATGAGATGCATCGAAACATGCTAGTAGTGTGGTTATGTTAGTCTGAGAGTAAGTAGTGCATGTGAGGGACCAATGTTCTAGCTCGGCCAGGTCACTGACCACATGTGCGAACTTTCTCCTGCTCTGTTNGTAGTGCATGTGAGGGACCAATGTTCTAGCTCGGCCAGGTCACTGACCACATGTGCGAACTTTCTCCTGCTCTGTTGGGAAGTGGCTACCATGGGTTCTACATTTGTCCACTGTCTTGATTCCTAGTTCGTTTCACTTTCATCTGTTTGAGTGCACCTCTGGTGGCTGTCATCATGTGTTTTTTGTCATAGGTTTTCAGGTAACCATCTTTTTTTGATGTAGACTGCTAGAGTGAGTCACTGGTGTNTTTTGATGTAGACTGCTAGAGTGAGTCACTGGTGTTGTCTTAGATACCGATAATTCCAACTGCCTTCTTTGGTTCCGATGTCCCCTGCTAGATGTCACTGGTGTAAGCAGCCATATTTAATTTTCTTAACACATGGTAGGTGGCACAAGAGTATAAATTCTAAATGTGGTACTACAGCAATCACTTTCGATAAATGTCAAATATACAATGTGTTTCGAAAACATGACTAAACAGTTCCAAGGGTGTGCTGACATGAAAATAATAAATTTGAAATAGGACATCTATGGTTTATCTCATAAAACAAGGACTGTAGTAGCTTTTAAAGGCGGAGTCAGAAAAGCAAAATATGTGGGATATTATGAAAAGTTATTGTGTTAAAAGAACATAATTAGTTGTACGAATAATTAAACGAAGATCTTGGATAAAATAAAGGTATGGTACGTCGTACTCGCCCCTATAGTGTAAAAATTAGCAGTTTGCACCCTATTACTGCATAAAACTNGTAGTGCATGTGAGGGACCAATGTTCTAGCTCGGCCAGGTCACTGACCACATGTGCGAACTTTCTCCTGCTCTGTCTTTCTGGTTGGGAAGTGGCCACCATGGGTTCTACATTTGTCCACTGTCTTGATTCCTAGTTCGTTTCACTTTCATCTGTTTGAGTGCACCTCTGGTGGCTGTCATCATGTGTTTTTTGTCATCGGTTTTCAGGTAACCATCTTTTTTTGATGTAGACTTCTAGAGTGAGTCACTGGTTTTGTCTTAGATACCGATAATTCCAACTGCCTTCTTTGGTTCCGATGTCCCCTGCTAGATGTCACTGGTGTAAGCAGCCATATTTAATTTTCTTAACACATGGTAGGTGGCACAAGAGTATAAATTCTAAATGTGGTACTACAGCAATCACTTTCGATAAATGTCAAATATACAATGTGTTTCGAAAACATGACTAAACAGTTCCAAGGGTGTGCTGACATGAAAATAATAAATTTGAAATAGGACATTTATGGTTCATCTCATAAAACAAGGACTGTAGTAGCTTTTAAAGGCGGAGTCAGAAAAGCAAAATATGTGGGATATTATGAAAAGTTATTGTGTTAAAAGAACATAATTAGTTGTACGAATAATTAAACGAAGATCTTGGATATAATAAAGGTATGGTACGTCGTACTCGCCCCTATAATGTAAAAATTAGCAGTTTGCACCCTATTACTGCATAAAACTNAATAAAGGTATGGTACGTCGTACTCGCCCCTATAGTGTAAAAATTAGCAGTTTGCACCCTATTACTGCATAAAACTTTGTTACCTTGAGGGTAAATTTTATGTTTGATAATTAACAGTATGTCTAAATTAGCCAAAAAAAGAACTCTAATTGCAACTCTCTAGGGCCCACCATTTACGTGTAAAATGCACACAATGGTTTGAGTTGTAGCAATACTATGGTTTGGTGGGCAGGCAACACGTCATACATCCGGAAGTAAACACATTCTGACTGTAATATGGTGTTGCACACTAAATAATTATCGTTAAGAACAAACCAGCAGCAAACAAATTACAATTAGTAAATGCTCTGCATGGATGTTTAGTTGTGTTAAGTGGCACATTATAAAGCAAGGGGGTAGAAACGAAGACAAAATGTTTCTGTAGAACTGCCGAACTTTGGCCATTCTGCAGATACTGTAAATACATGTGTTAACCGGAAGTCGAAATGCGTGAAGGAATAAGTCTTGATTTAATATGATAAGAAGCGAGTAGGGATGAAACATTATGGTGCCAGCAGTGTGACTCTGTAGTGATGCCTTTAATAAATTTAGTTAGTCACGATGTGTTCAAGGATTTTGCATGTGTGGTGGTTGGTATGGGCACAGGTAGCACTAATTGACAGAACAACAAAATACAGACATTGCTGCGAATAGAGTTTCTTATTAGAAAACAACGTCATACTAGCAACTGTTCGTAATGCGCACGTCCAACCTCATTGCAGTAGGAGTAGCAGTGCGTTAGAAACTGGCGTATCATTTAAAAGACACCTAGTTTGTCTCGCACATTATCGCAAGCAGCCATGACACTCATTAACAAGTCCTCCTCGGATTCGATGGGTGTCTTATATACCAACTCATTGACGAGTTCCCACAGCCAAGTCTAATAGGGTAAGGTCTGGCGAGCATGGTGCCATGCAACACGGCTGCCCCTTCTTATCCAGCATTCCATGTGCTCACATGGTCATGCACAATTCTCATGAAATGGGGTGGAGCGCCATCGTGATGTAGCCACATCCATTGTCTGATGGCGAGCAGAACATCATCCAGTAAGTCTAATNATGGGGTGGAGCGCCATCGTGATGTAGCCACATCCATTGTCTGATGGCGAGCAGAACATCATCCAGTAAGTCTAATAATGTGTTACTTAGGTGGTTCTTCCATGGAAAACCGTAAACTGTATGCCAATATTTTTTAAATAGTTTTTTATTTAATTATAATTTTACAAAATACATATTTACTGAAATGTCTTAAATTTAAATATTTTTAGGGGGTGTGAGTTGTTGGCATGCAGTGGTGAGGAGGGTTTATTTAAGGAAGGGCNATGGGGTGGAGCGCCATCGTGATGTAGCCACATCCATTGTCTGATGGCGAGCAGAACATCATCCAGTAAGTCTAAGAATGTGTTACTTAGGTGGTTCTTCCATGGAAAACCGTAAACTGTATGCCAATATTTTTTAAATATTTTTTTTATTTAATTATAATTTTACAAAATACATATTTACTGAAATATTTTAAATTTAAATATTTTTAGGGGGTGTGAGTTGTTGGCATGCAGCGATGAGGAGGGTTTATTTAGGGAAGGGCAGGGGGAGGGGGACATCCAACATGGCTGTCCCAGCCACTGGCCGCCTCGTTTATCGAGTTGGAAGGTGGATCTTGAATCCTGATGCATAAAACCATTTTATACTCTGAAGAGCCAAAAGAACCGGAACACCTGCCTAATATCGTGTAGCCCCCTCCCCCTGAAAAACCCAGCGGGCAGAAGTGCAGGAAAGACGACGTGGCATGAACTCGACTAATGTCTGAAGGTATGCAGGAGGCAATTCACACCATGAATCCTGCAGGGCAGTCCACAAATCCAATCTGGCCCAATTTGAAAAAGGGTTGCACGTCTGTCACCTTTAATGATTCTCGTCAGTTGTCGTTTGTCCCGTTCGTTCACGATCTTTTTCCGGCCGCAGCGATATCAAAGATTTCATGTTTTACCGGATTCCCGATATTCACGGTACACTCGTGAAATGGTCGTATGCGAAAATCCAAATTTTATTTCTACATCGGTGATGCTATGTCCCATCTCTCGTGCGCCGACTATAACACCACCTTCTAACTCACTTAAATGTTGATAACCTGCCATTGTAGCAGCAGTAACCGATCTAGAAACATTACCAGACGATTGTTGTCTTATATAGGCGCTGCCGACCGCAATGCGTTACTCTGATTGGTTCAATACCTCTGTTATTTGCATATGCACATGTATACCAGTTTTTTTGGTTCTTTAGTGTACATTAGGCTGTTGTGGAATGCTTCTTTCGGGGACAGCTGCTGTTCATTAAACTTTCCTCCCCTATCGACGTAATCGAACATGAATATGAGTTTGCACATAGTAGTGTATGTATGCGGACTCTGAGCTAATGTATTCTAAATGGGAGGTGTTAGGGTGGGGCTGTGACTGACAGTCTTTGACTAGACTCGGACGAGCAAGGCAGTCTTCGACTCGACCCGGATGAGCTGAGCAGCTTTCAACTAGGGGATTGTTGAACATACCCGAAGGTGCTTAGCATTTATGTCCACTAGCCCTTCAAGCATATATGCCTGTTTCTGTTAGCCATATCGGTTTAATAGACAGAGGATGTGTCAAATCGAATATCAGTATTTACTTTCAAATTTTATAAGTTGTGTTATTTTTAATTACAATTTTATTTAATTGTATTGGAGTTGTACATAGACTATAGCAGAACCCTTCAAAAGTCTCTCAACTACATTTCTGAAAATTATTTACTGTCTCGTGTATTATGTAGACAAAAGGATGTTACTCTGCTTTTTTAATGTTGTATATAAGCCCATAATATAATAACGACTTTGCACAAGTATGTTATAATCATGGTGTGCATCAGCATCTATCAATCCTATTATATGCATAGTTGTATATGGCTTACGAACCAATAGGCACTTGATACTTGGAATGTACAAGGGCAGGTCGGGTGACAGACTTATATTTCGTGCGCTTCTCAGACATCAATCCTGCTCTGCAATCCCAATCGTCTGCAATATGCACCAATCCTCACCAATACTCAGTAAATCTCCATACTAATCCTCACCAATCCTTGTCACTCTTCTGCATCAATCCACACAAATTCTCAAAAATCCTCCACACTAATTGGCACCAATCCTCAACAATCCTCCTGACCAATCCTCATCAATCCTCTGCACCAATTCTCAACAATTATCCGCACGAAGCCACACCCATCCCTAACAATCCTCCACACTATTCCTCAGCAATCCTCCGCACCAATCCCACCAATAGCCATAAATACTCGGCACTAATCCACACCAATCCTCAACTATCCTCCGAACCAATCCGCACCATTCCTCAACAATCCACCGCACCGATTCACATATTTCCTCAACAATCCTGTGCACCAATACACATCAATCCTTAATAATCCTCTGCAAAAATCCGCACCAAATCTCTTCAATTCTTTGTTTCATTCCTCAGCAATCCTGCGCAGTTCACCACACCAAACACCACCAATCCTTAGCAATCGTCCTCGCCAATACTTTGATTAATACCAATATCTCATTTGTTCCTTCGATCAATCCCTCCTTTTGTAACCCCAACCCCCAAACACATATAAATGGCATAAAATCACCATCTCAAAAATTGTACATGTTGACTGAATTAAAATATTGTATGCAGTCCACCATCTTAGCATTTATATACATAAAAGTCTTTATTAATATGCTGTATGTGGATCATTACCTNATAAAAGTCTTTATTAATATTCTGTATGTGGATCATTACCTTAACGGTTGAGTGCTCACAGCACCATTTAAGGTTGTGAGGGATGAACGGATACAACACAAACACACAATTATTTTATAAAACAAGTTTACTTCTTTTTTACACATTAAAATTTAAGAAGAAATATGTTTATCACATCAGGCGATATAACCAATAGCCTTCTGTTGCCTAATGATTGAAGATATATTAACTATGTGTGAGAAGTACCCACATTTTTGCAGGTCTAACAAATATCTGAGTCTATCAGCATGTTAGTTCTTGTCTTAGGGAAATATGCAGTCAGTATTCTGAGCATCTTCCGTTTTTCTCACGTCGCTTGATGCAAATTTGGTAGAATGATGTGTCAGTGCATCGATAAATTCGTCATCATCTTCAGCTCCATCACTGACGTCATAGTCATCATCACTGCAGTCTTCATGATCGTCTTCAGCTCCTGTTTCATCCTCAATGTCAATTTTACTATTCATTGTAGCAGGAGTTGTGTGGTCATCAGTATTTAGAGCCGACGACAGTTCATTTTGAGGTTCGTCGACTTCACGCGAAAGTTTTGCAAGTGTACATTTCACACAAACAGACTTTACTGCACTCATTCTGTCGTATGTGGAAATAGTACCCACCGATGCATCAGGGAGTACTGACATCACTCGCTGGCTCTCAACAGACGAATTCTGGGAGTTCTTGATGTGTTCCTTCAATGTATTGTTGTACATGAACTGCACTGGACCAATGTCATAATATTTCCTCATGCAAAAAAAAGACTCTTAGTACAGGCAGTTTTCTCATGTCGCCAAACTTTTTGACCAAATGTGAAAACTCTGCTGCAGTATTGGCACTGACGACAATCAGGTAGAGATGAAGCCGGTCACGGCTTAATGATCGTTGAGGTCAAGGGTAGGCCATCGTGGTCGCAATTCATCTTCACTGTATACCGAGAGAATGCTTCCAAATCAAAATTATGTTCCCAACGTTTGAACAACAACTAAGTTATCAGCGTGCATCGCAGCTATATATATACTTTCTCCTATCATTCGGAAAATGCCGTCCGATATTTGCTAAGAAATAGTAAATTTTTTTTATGTTTCGGGTTTTGAACTTGGGTCTCTATGCCATACCTGAGAGTTACATGTTGCTTAAAAATTTGTACGAGTTGCTCATGAATACTAAAAGTGCACGAACTTAGCTAATAGGCTTCGATAACCTGTGCTATTAAAAAAATTGCAAACCTCATATTTTATCCCGACTCCAGAACAATTCTTCTAATCATTACATTTCCCCTTTGATAAATATGTATATATATAAATATATACATATAAATATATATATATATATCCTCCCCACACTGGACAAAATTAATTAATTGTTTTTAAGTCCGAAAGAAAATAATGTTTTAAATAGGTAAATGTCTCGAACATAGGTCCATACACCATACATCGCTTTTGGAGATTGTTTAAAACTCTGTATAAATTATAGATGAATACTAAACAGTGAAAAATTAATGTAATAACATCGCTAAAAGTATCCAAAACTCGGGTCACTAACCGAATTTCGAACCTCCTATTTACCCTAATTCCTATATCCAATGAATAAAACTTGCATTTCCCGTTTATTATTCATTCCTAAAGTAGTCTCCAAACCACTGACCAAAATTACCAAATTTTCTCAAAGTCCGATATAAAATAAACATATTTTTATTGTTTTGGGTCCCGAATTGATGTCTTCTCGCCATGACTAACTGACATATAAAGCTTAAATGTGTAAATAGGTGCATATAAGCGCGTAAACAGATAAAAATCATGTACGAAGTTCTTAAATAATTATTAGAAACTAGCATCATTTATATCATTGCTAACTTCTTATTTCATTCCGACACCTCAATTATTCTCCTAAAACTCTCATTTCGCCCTCATTATATATTCCCGAAACATTCTCCCAACACGAAGGGAAAACAGCATTTTTTCTAGAACCAGGAGAAAATTACTTTATAATATTTTGGGGTCTCGGACTGAGTGTACCTTCTTCATACCTTACCTATGGATAAGGCTTTAATGTGTATTTCTGTTGCATATAAGCACGTAAACAGACAGAAAATCACTTACAATGTTCGTTGAAAATGATTCAATGCCCAGGTCGGTATTTCAACTGGGGTCTCTGTATCATCATATATCATCTTTATTCTTAGCCAAAATTTGTCTAACAGCCTACTTTTTATTTTTCATACACGAGACATTTATACCGAAATTATTCCAGCGATTTTTAATAAAGTGTCACTAAGGTGGTTCTTCCATGTATAGCCAGTAGTGTGATTATGTTGATTTTGGGACATCGCATCTGGCATGTCGGATCCGGATCCTCCACCATCTTGGTGTACATCACAACCGCGGCAGGCGGCCACGTGCGGGGCGTCTGCGAGGGTCTTTTACTATCATGTTGTGACGTCATGGCGGCCATATTTGTTAGCCTTGTCCCAAAATCAGCATAATCACACTACTGGTTTTCTATGGAAGATCCTCCTAAGTGACACTTTATTAAAAATAGCTCGAATAAATTTTGTACAAATGTATGGTGTATGAGACATAAAAGGTAGACTGTTAAACAAATTTTGGTCTTAGAATAAAGATGATTAGGGCGATAAAGGGACACCAGTTCAAATAACGACCTGGACATTCGATCATTTTTAACGAACATTTTATGTTATTTTCTGTCTGTTTACATGCTTATACGCAACTGAAATATACATTTACGTCTTATCCATGGCTTAGGCATGACGTAGCACAGTTCGCACCCAAAAATATTTTTAAAAACTATATTCAGTTGTACTTGGAAAATAAAATGCTGTTTTCACTTCATGATGGGAGATTCTTTCAGGATTATATAATGAGGGCGAAATGAGAGTTTTAGAAAAATAATTCAGGGGTCGAAATTAAATAAATAAGTTAGCAATGTTATTAATGACACGAGTNCACAGTTCGCACCCAAAAATATTTTTAAAAACTATATTCAGTTGTACTTGGAAAATAAAATGCTGTTTTCACTTCATGATGGGAGATTCTTTCAGGATTATATAATGAGGGCAAAATGAGAGTTTTAGAAAAATAATTCAGGGGTCGAAATTAAATAAATAAGTTAGCAATGTTATTAATGACACGAGTTTCGAATCATTTTGAACGAACTTTTTACGTGATTACTTGGCTTTTTACGCACTTATATGCAACTAATATTCACATTTAAACCTTATCTATCGGTTAGGAATGGCGAGAAGATCTCAGTTCGAGACCCGAAACAATAAAAATATGTTCATTTTCTATCGGACTTTGAGAAAATTTGGTAATTTTGGTCATTGTTTCGGAGACTGCTTTAGGAATTAATTATAAACGGGAAACGCAAGTTTTATTAATTTAATATAGGAATCAGGGTACGATAAGAGGTTCACAATTTGGTTAGTGACCAGAGTTTTGGAAACTTTTAGCGATATTATTACATAAATGTTTCGCTGTTTAGTATTCATCCATAATTTATACAGAGTTTAAATGCGATGTACGGTTTAGGGACCTGAGTTCGAGACCAGTAACTATAAAAAAAAATTCCCTTTCAATTTAGAAAACATTTGGTAATTTTGCTTAGTGTTGGGAGGATTATATATAAAATGTGAAATGTAAGGTTTAGAAGAATTGTTCTGGAGTCGGGATAAAATATGTGGTTTGCAATTTTTTTAATAGCGCAAGTTGTCTAAGTCTACTAGGGTTTGTGCACTTTTAGAATACATGAGCAGCTCGCACAAATCTTTTAACAAACTCTAACTGTAAGGTATGGCGTATGGTCCCGAGTTTTAAGCTCGATACTATTAAAAAATACTGATTTCCTCTCGGTCTTAGAAAATATCGGACGGCGTTTTCTGTGTTATGGGAGAAATTATATATAGAGCTGCGATGCATGCTGATACCTTACTTGTTGTTCTGACGTTAGGAAGTTAACATTAATTTGGAAGCATTCTCTCGGTATATAATGAAGATGAAATGTGACAACGAAGGCCTGCCCTGACTTCAACGATAATAGAACCGTGACCTGCATCATTGCTACCTGATTGTCGTCAATTCTGATTCTGCTGCAGTGTTTTCACCTTCGGTCAAAATGTTTGGCGACATGAGAAAACTTCCTGTACGAAGAGTCAGTTTATGTATGAGGAAACATTACGATATTGGTGCAGCGCAGTTCATGCAAGACAATACATTGGAGGAACACATCAAGAACTGCAATATTCGTCTTTTGAGAGTCAGCAAGTGATGTCGACACCCCCTGCTGCATCGATGGGTACTGATTCCAAAGACGATTATGTTGGGACTGTTAATGCTAAAGATGGAATGAGCCTAGTAGAGTCGGTTTCTGTGGAATGTACACTTGCAAGACATTCGCGTGAAGTCGACGAACTTCAAAACTAGTGGTCGTTGGTTCTTAATACTGATGACCATACAACTCCTGCTACAAAAAATAGTAAACTTAATATTGAGGTAGAAACAGGAGCTGAAGACGATCATGAATACTGCCCTGATGATGACTATGATGAGAGTTATGGCGCTGAAGATGATGGCGAATTANCCCTGATGATGACTATGATGAGAGTTATGGCGCTGAAGATGATGGCGAATTAATCGATGCACTGACACACCCATCTACCACATTTGCAACAACGAGCAACATCAAGAAGGCGGAAGATGCTGAGAAAACTGACTATCTATTTCCAGAAGACCCGAACGAACACGTTGATAGATTCGGACACTTGACTGACCTGCAATATTGCTGGTTCTTCCCACAAATAGTTGATATAGCTTCAATCAAAAGACAACAGAAAAATAAGGGCCATATCGCATTATGCTATGAACAGCTTTCTTCTAAAATTGTGATGTGTTAAATAATGACAAATTTTTTTTTAATTATTGTATTTTAACTTTTTTGTGTGCCATATCTTTCCATCCCTCATAAATTTATAGTGGTGCTATGAGAACTCAACTATTAAGGTAATGATCCGCATGCAGAATATTAATGAAGACTTTGCGTTGAAAAAATTCATGCAGAGTGGACTGCATACAAAACCTTAATTCAAGCAACATGTACAAATTTTGAAGATGGTGATTGAATGAAATTTTTAAATTTCGGAGGGAGGGGGGACAAACCGAAGGATTGATTGAAGGAATGAACGAGAGATTGGGATTGATTGAAAGATCGGTCNTCGGAGGGAGGGGGGACAAACCGAAGGATTGATTGAAGGAATGAACGAGAGATTGGGATTGATTGAAAGATCGGTCAGGATGGGTGAGGATTGCGAAAGATTGATGGAGGATTGTTAAGAATTTGTGCAAATTGGTCCGGAGAATCGATGAGGATTGGTGCGGATTGGTGCTTAGGATCGTGGAGGATTGACGCGGATTGGTGCGTTGGATAGTTGATGATTGTTGTTGATTGGTTCGGAGGATTATTAACGATTGGTGCAGAGGTTTTGTTAGTATTAGTGCAGATTGGTGATGATGATTGGTTAGGATTGTTGCAGATTGGTGCAGAGAATGGTTCAGAATGGTTGCAGATTAGTGTGGAGGATTGTTGAGGATTAGTGCAGTTTGGTGAGGAGGATTGTTGAGCATTGGTGCGGATTAGTGTAAAGNTAGTGTGGAGGATTGTTGAGGATTAGTGCAGTTTGGTGAGGAGGATTGTTGAGCATTGGTGCGGATTAGTGTAAAGGATTGTTGAGGATTGGTGTGGATTGGTTCAGAGGATTGTTGATGATTGGTAGCGATTAGTGTGGAGGATTTTNAAAGGATTGTTGAGGATTGGTGTGGATTGGTTCAGAGGATTGTTGATGATTGGTAGCGATTAGTGTGGAGGATTTTTGTGGATTTGTGTTGATTGGAGCAGACGTTTGACGAGGATTGGTGAGGATTAGTGTGGAGGTTAGTTGAGTACTGGTGTGGATTAGTTCGGAGCACTGTTGAGGATTGGTGTGCATTAGTGCCGAGTATTTATGGCTATTGGTAGGGATTGGTGCCGAAGATTGCTGAGGAATAATGCGGCGGATTGTTAGGGGTTGGTGTAGCTTCGTGCGGATAATTGTTGAGAATAAGTGCAGAGGATTCATGAGGACTGGTGCGGAGGTTTGTTGAGGATTAGTGCCAATTGGTGTGGAGGATTTTTGAGGATTTGTGTGGAATTNATGAGGACTGGTGCGGAGGTTTGTTGAGGATTAGTGCCAATTGGTGTGGAGGATTTTTGAGGATTTGTGTGGAATTGTGCAGAAGATTGACGAGCATTGGTGAGGATTAGTGTGGAGGTTTGCTGAATATTGGTGAGTATTGGTGCAGATTGCAGACGATTGGGATTGCAGATCAGGATTGATATCTGAGGAGAGCACGATATATTAATAAGCGTTCCGGTGGTGTGCCATTCTACTCTATTATATGAAGTTTCCCTGATGTAGTCATTGCTAACGGNATGAGGACTGGTGCGGAGGTTTGTTGAGGATTAGTGCCAATTGGCGTGGAGGATTTTTGAGGATTTGTGTGGAATGGTGCAGAAGATTGACGAGCATTGGTGAGGATTAGTGTGGAGGTTTGCTGAATATTGGTGAGTATTGGTGCAGATTGCAGACGATTGGGATTGCAGATCAGGATTGATATCTGAGGAGAGCACGAAATATTAATAAGCGTTCCGGTGGTGTGCCATTCTACTCTATTATATGAAGTTTCCCTGATGTAGTCATTGCTAACGGTTGAATCTACTATGTTAACTTGTATTGGTAGGCCCATGCTTTTTATATTTTGTTCTGAAAATGTCTGAACTTCCTTTTCAATTTCAATGACTGCAAGGTGAAAAACTTCGTCATTGTATGTTGCTTGTGAATTAAATGGTAAAAACGCAATTTCTCTGTTATAGATAGATATATGCTACGGCATAGTTTTTTTTTGGGTCTTTTATTCTGCACAATTCTTTACTACATGATATTGTTCCATCATTAATGGTTTAGACGGCGTATTGCAAGAGAACGCGCTGGCGGCAAAAATTTTTCCCACTTGATTCGCTATTATAGTTACTGCTTATTCCTTATGTTTTTTTACGTAACAAAATGTAAACTAAAACCTGACCAAAAAACATAGCTATAAACTAAAAAAAAAAAAAAAAAAAAAAAATCGGTTACGTGGTTCTTTGAGTGATAAGCGCTCTAACAGGCAGACAGACAGAGAGACGTTGAGTTTTATAATATTTATAGATAATTATCTGCATGTTTTCTCCTGGGGCGAACGAGTGTGTGGCTTTTCTCAGAGTGCGCCCTTTTTTACATATAAGTTTTATGGTGGAAGTCCTTTTGTGGGCACAGGCTAAGGCCTTTACTGTAAAAATCACAGCCTTTATATAGAAATGAATGACAGTTGACGTTCTGACACAGAAGTAAACATCGATTTGGAAGTGCACTCTCGTCATACTGCGAAAAGTAATTGCGAATACGAAGGCCTGCCATTGNAGAAGTAAACATCGATTTGGAAGTGCACTCTCGTCATACTGCGAAAAGTAATTGCGAATACGAAGGCCTGCCATTGACAACGATCATGGAGCCGCGACCTGCAGCATCGCTAACTGGTCGACGCCAGTGCTGATTCTGTAATCGAGTTTTCACCTATTGTCAGAATACTTGTCTGCATGAGAGAATTGCCTGTACGAAGAGTCCTTTATGCTACGAAGCATTACGACATTGGTCCCATGCAATTTGTACGAGTCAATATATTGAAAGAACATACCTAGATCTGCAAGAATTTGTCCACTGGGAGTCAGCAAGTGTTTNATTTGTACGAGTCAATATATTGAAAGAACATACCTAGATCTGCAAGAATTTGTCCACTGGGAGTCAGCAAGTGTTTCCGGCAATACCTCTTCCTGCATCGATAAGTACCGATTCTAGATGTGACTATTATGTTACAGTTAATGCTAAAGACGGAATAAGTGTAGTAGAGTCAGTTTGTGCAGAACGTACACTTGCAAGACGTTAGTGTGAAGTCGACGAAATTCAAAATAAATAATCTTCGGCTCTAAGTACTCATGAGCATCCGACTCCTGCTGCAAAGAAAACTAATATTATTTTGTGGATGAAACAGGAAGTGAAGACGATCATAAATACAGCATTTATGAAAATTAACACGAAGACAGCGACAGTGCTGAAGATAATATAATGGCGATTTTTTCGATTCACTGACACACCCCTCCAACATATTTGCTGCAACAAACGACATGAAGAAGGCAGAAGACGCCGAGAATACTGGCTACGTATTTTCTTAAGATCCGAATGAACTTTCTGTTAGGTGTTGATATTTAATTTCCTTCAAAAACGCGGGGATCTCTTGCGCATTGTTAAAATATCATCAATCGTTAGTAAACTGAAGGAATGCGGTTTTATTGCATGATGTTACTAACTGCTTTTTTCTGAAATAATAATTACAAAAAAATAATTTATTGTTATTTTAAAATAATTGGTTTTTCTTTACTTTTTGTGTCATATCCTTTTATCCCTTACAATTTAAGATGGTGCTATGAGCNTTTAAAATAATTGGTTTTTCTTTACTTTTTGTGTCATATCCTTTTATCCCTTACAATTTAAGATGGTGCTATGAGTACTCGACTATTCATGGAAAGATATGAATATAGAATGATAATAATAAAGCCTTTAGTACAAAAACGTCACGAATAGCTGACTGCATAAAATATATTATTTCTGTCGACATGTACACATTTTGTATACAGGAGTTGAATGTTTTTTCAATATGGAATGATAAAAACAGACGATAAACCTATGGATTGCATATGGATTGATGATTTATGAACGAATGGCCAAAGACTGATGGAAATATTGATGGAAAGATAGTTAAAGATTGATGGAAATATTGTTCGAAAGATTGCAAAAGATTGATGGAAAGATTGAAAGATTGATAGACAGATCGTTAATTGGCGGTTCTGACTGTGGTACATGTGGTGCTGATTGTGATGCATGTGGTTCTGATTGTGGTGCATGTGATGCTTATTGTAATGCACGTGGTGTTGCTTATGGTGCAAATTGCAAAATATTGCTGGAAACATTAAGAAAAATTTATGGAAAGATTGCAAATATTGATAGATAGAATGATGGAAAGATTGAAAGATTGGTGCATGTGCTGGCGATTGTGGTGCTTATTGCAGTGCTGATTGTGGTGCTGATAATAATTCTCACTGATGGAAAGATTGCGATATTGATTGAAAGATTGATAAAAAAACATATCTTTAATATATTTTTTTAATTTTTTCTGTATTTTTTGGAATTTTTAAATAGTTTACAATTTATTTTTGGGTTCATGGTTATCCAAGGTTATGGGCACTGTGTCAAGGTCACAGATGTGAGGTCAAGGTGTGGTCAACCAGATCTAACATATTGGTTGGAGTCATCAGTGCAACCTAGTTGTTCAAAATGTAAACAAATGACAAATGAAAAAAAAGTGTTATGGTCGGTCGAATGCATTTGGTAGAATGAGCTAATGTGAATGAGTGAGGGACGGAAATGGCAATATCATGTAAATGATTGGAGAGGGTCAGTCGTCTGCTGGATGTGGTGCTTTGGGAAATTTTGGAAAAATGAAGTATTTTAATAATAAAAATAATACTTTCTAATAATATGAATATTATTTTTTTATATTCTAAAGATATTTTTTACAAATGTTTGGGTTCAAGGTCAAAGGTCACCCATATAACATCAATGGTAAAGTTCATATGGATCCAAGATGATGGTAATTGTCAGCAATATAATATTCTCGCTGAATTTTATGAATTTATTCAATTTTTATAATTTTTTCTCGAGTTTTTTCTTTTTAAGGTCATGGTTATAGGTTCAAAGTCATGGGTCAAGGTCAAGTATAACTGGGTCCAACAAGGTGGTTGGACAACATTATAAAATGGTGGCTGCTCGGCTCCAGTCCCTCGTCCTAAGCCTAAATATTAAAAATATTATTTTATAATTTTTTTAATAAATTTTGAAATTTATTTTATACATATTTGGGGATTTTTTGGAATTCTTTGGGATTTGTGAAAAACATTCAGTTCAAGGTGAAAGGTCACTGGGTCAAGGTGAAAGGTCAAGTTAACCTGAATCAAAGATGGTAGTAGTCAGTAATGTAATATATGCTCGCTGACTTTGATGAATTTATTAAAGGTTTACAATTTATATCTAGTTTTTGTTTTCTAGGTCATCCAAGGTCACAGTTATAGGGTCAAGGTCATGGGTAAAGTTCAAGGTCACGCAGATCCAATATGGCAGAAAGATTGCTGACAGAACCAAGATTGCTGGCTGATGATTAGGTACTCTGGACCCCTTCAATCGATTTGGCATACCCCTTGGCATACCCAATTCATAAAAAACAATATGGCCGCCACTGCTCTGCCCTCGAAAACTATCCCCCCAAATGCCACCGAATTGACTGAAAAGCACCTTTCGGGGAATCGTTTTTGCATCTCGGGGAATCGGTGCTTTTTTGGAGGAAAAAACTGGAAATCTTGAGAGGAAAAAAGGACATTTTGAGAAAAAAAATAGATTTTGAGGGGTAAAAGGGAAATTTTTTAAGTTAAAAATGACTGCTTGAAGACCGGAATGACCGATCATGAACAGCTCCTTTCTCCGATCCCAGAATGAACTATATCATTCTACTCATGAGAAAAGGGCAAATTATCATCCACATCTGTTAACTTCGGCCATTATTTTTTAGTTTTAGTACCTGCCTTCTGGAGGAAGAATTTTTCGATAATACAAGTTACATAGAGTTACCAAACAATCTCACAGTATGTAAATGAAGGTGCGTAGCTACATAGAATGATTTATTGATAAGGTATCACATTGTTTGTTAAGGCGAGGAGACAACATGCACTGAAACTGCTTGCTGTAGAAGACAGACAGTTAAGGTGAATAATTAATTATTTTGTGTATGTTGAAATATTCATCGGTTGTCACATTTTAGTTTATAAATTTACTTTTAAGTATAGCAATCATTGCGATTGTAGAAAAGGTGAGTATGGGCTGAAAGGCGACGAAGCGTCTGTCACGTCGTCGGCCACGACTATGGGTTCGGGGCATCGACGGAGTGGTTGGTTAGAAGGAAAATAAAAANGGATCCAATATGGCAGAAAGATTGCTGACAGAACCAAGATTGCTGGCTGATGATTAGGTACTCTGGACCCCTTCAGTCGATTTGGCATACCCCTTGGCATACCCAATTCATAAAAAACAATATGGCCGCCACTGCTCTGCCCTCGAAAACTATCCCCCCAAATGCCACCGAATTGACTGAAAAGCACCTTTCGGGGGATCTTTTTTGCATCTCGGGGAATCGGTGATTTTTTGGAGGGAAAAACTGGAAATCTTGAGAGGAAAAAAGGACATTTTGAGAAAAAAAAATCGATTTTGAGGGGTAAAAGGGAAATTTTTTAAGTTAAAAATGACTGCTTGAAGACCGGAATGACCGATCATGAACAGCTCCTTTCTCCGATCCCAGAATGAACTATATCATTCTACTCATGAGAAAAGGGCAAATTATCATCCACATCTGTTAACTTCGGCCATTATTTTTTAGTTTTAGTACCTGCCTTCTGGAGGAAGAATTTTTCGATAATACAAGTTACATAGAGTTACCAAACAATCTCACAGTATGTAAATGAAGGTGCGTAGCTACATAGAATGATTTATTGATAAGGTATCACATTGTTTGTTAAGGCGAGGAGACAACATGCACTGAAACTGCTTGCTGTAGAAGACAGACAGTTAAGGTGAATAATTAATTATTTTTTGTATGTTCAAATATTCATTGGTTGTCACATTTTAGTTTATAAATTTACTTTAAAGTATAGCAATCATTGCGATTGTAGAAAAGGTGAGTATGGGCTGAAAGGCGACGGAGCGTCTGTCACGTCGTCGGCCACGACTATGGGTTCGGGGCATCGACGGAGTGGTTGGTTAGAAGGAAAATAAAAANAGCGTCTGTCACGTCGTCGGCCACGACTATGGGTTCGGGGCATCGACGGAGTGGTTGGTTAGAAGGAAAATAAAAAGGGAGAGGGGGTCAGGTTAAGTCTTTCGCTTGGTTTAACGATGGCCGTCCCTAGCAGGTGAACACATGCACGCACAACCACAGGTCGGAGAGTGAACCGCACTGTCTAACAGGCGCACACCCTCCAGTCGGCCGCAGTCGGGGCATGAACCACACTGACACACAGTATTCTCCCCTGTGGCAAGTGCATACCCCGGGGCTACAGAGCCAAAGCCCGGGCCAGGAAAATGTTGCCGAAAAGGGGATAACTTGGGGCGAGTGTACCACAGACCACGCAGTCACTGGCCGGGAAGTGAACCGCATTGCCTAACAGGCGCACACGCTTCAGTCGGCCGCGACAGGGTCGTGTACCACACCACCGCAGCGAACTGCCTTTCCAGCATAAGGGAGTAGCAAGGTAAGGTTGAACAAGGAATAGTCCAGCGCAGTTACCAGGCGACCCTTTTAATTGAATGTACGTCGCTCAGCCAAGCCCATTACAGACCCTACACAGACTTCGCTAATCTGACCCAGGGCGCATCATAACATCTGTAGATACTATCCAGTGCCTCTGCCCCGAAGATATTGACTGTCTGCAATTCTACTGCCTCTGAACAAACACTTGTTCAAAAGTCTCTCTCATCAACTTGTTAAAACATACACTAGCTAATAAAAGAATTGCTCATCGAGACTGGCTCCAAACTATTCGCCTACTCGCGAATCAATTGCTAATGAAGAATCAAGAATAAGCATGTGACATCTCCTTCATCTCGCCCACGCCACCCACACAGGGTTCTGGGTGGAGGGTTAGCCGCTTGCAGTCAGCTGCTGGACCGACCGCTGTAACTCAACCCGGGCAGCTCATCGCTTGGCATGTCACCACGCATTTGTCCGAAAAACAATTACGATGGCCGCTGACGCGGTATCCCTTGTTTGAGCAACCGAGGCAGGAGGCGTTGACCATCAAAACACAACTCGTGAACACCTGTTTAAAACACCCCCTCCCCCAACCCAAACTTTCGAGGGCAACGTCCCACGCCATTCCCTTAACTGCTGGTCATCCCACGACATCTCTCGCCACAGGAGACCGGGCGGGCCAAACCTCTCTCATCCCAAGCGCACCCCCTCTCTGAATTTAAAGATCAGGCCATGAAATTAGAGATAAAATGGACTCTTTTATAATATCTTAGTGTCGTATCCTACATAACTTTAACAATTCTCTGAAATTAGTTACCAAGAAATTCTCAAAAACCATGAACAAACTGAACTAACTAACTTACTGGGCTTGGCTGGCTGCTACATATCATTTGAAACTTTAAAACAATTCATAAATCATGTAATCTCGTATCTCCTTAACCCTTTTCACAATTAAAAACAAAAATTGTAAGTATTACATAATACTGATACTCTGTCTCCTGTTTACACCACATACTTACATACACTGTGCATACTATTACATTTAACATGTAATACAACTAAATTAAACACCTCTTGTCATACCAAAATATACACAAGTACTGGGCAGCAGCCAGTCTTTTAACTCTGCGCCTCTGGACATACTTCTTGTCTGTGCGCTCTTTCTCCGTGTCGCGTGTTCCACCAGACACATCTATCTATCCTTCTATGTGCCAGTTACTCTTGGGCGCTGCAGCGTTGGTCTCACCCCGCCCATGCCAGAATCACTGCGAGGTGTTATCGGCACTACAGCAGCACTGATAACTCACACACTCCCTGTGCGCATGTCTCATGTTATTTTTCAATTACTATCTGCTGCTTCTGGCGGCTCCAACGAGCACGCTGTGCTGTGAACTTCACTCACGCCATCTGTTCTCACATATCCACTGGGATCCAAATCCCAGCTGCATTTTTAAACTCTGGCTCATGTGGGCCGTGCCATCCACCGTTTGCTTCACGACGCGGCGATCAAATATCCTTAGTCTTATTCAGAAACAATTATTACCATGTAAATACACATTTTGCACTGAAATTACAAAGTATTTTTTACACATTAAGTATATGCCTGGTATTAAATTTCTCTAAAAATAAACATAATTAATACACAGAACACTCTATGAGAAATACAGATTATATACCATTTTTCCACTTTATAAACACGACTTCACAAATGGGAGATATCAGCCCCCCTTTAGCACGGTCTCTATCATGGAGGAAACATTTCAACCTGATTTCAAGTAAGCCCCGAGCCGTTCCACAACTCCCTGAAAGTGACCTATACTTATTTATAAATTCTATCGATAAGGCCTATTTAAAAAAAATTCACTAAAATGAAAAAAACATTTACATTTTACAAAATACTAATAATCTTACGAACTAAGTTAATTAACCTAACCATACGGCAAACGTTCCTTCCCCGTTGCACATGCCACTGCGGGGGACGGCTCGCCCTGACAACCCCACCTCGCACAGCATCTTTGGCCCACGGGGTCCCTCAACACTAATTTTCTCCTTTTTATTTTCTCGTGCACTAAGGGCATGCGAGTGAGGAAACGACACTTCCGCCCTTACACCGATGTTTCCACAAGCAGGCATGACGCTTCCAGGCCACACATAGGGACTTTTTTCACTCGGCGGGTGTGAGGTAGCCGCCCCAGGCTTACCTCACACACAGTGTCCGTGCGCTAGATTCTACACTTTCTCCTTTTCTTGGTTCGACTCCTGAAGAGGGCGCACGGGTAACACTTTCCTTCTCACCTTGGTTAGTCACGGCTGAATACACTTTCCCCCCATCTTTAACCATTTTCACGGATTTCAACTTACTAATTTGTCCCAATTATTTTATTTTTTACGCATCCTGAATGATATGTTTTGTTTTTCCCGGTTTCGTCTGACATTCTTCTCATCATAGGAGGTCGGTACAGAGCTTGGATTTTCGCGGGCGGCATTTCTGTTGTCCCTGCTTTAGAAGCAGGAAGAGTCTTGGATTCTATTCTGTGCTCGTCCACACCGTTATGTAGGGTGCGCACGGGTTCGGTGTCGTGTGCCTTTCTTGCCACATTCTCTTTCTCCATGGCATTTCCCCTTTCGCTTTTTCTTCGCCATGGTAGGACTTCTGTGTACCTGTGTGGTTTTCCCTCTATATTATTCCAGCATGTTCGCCATGGTTGTTTCTCGGATATCTCCGTCGGGTTTTCTATAGACAGACGTTCGTTGTGTGCTACATTTTTATTAATTCTTTGTGGCAGCAGTTCATCATTAAGGGCTAGCACTTGAAGAGAGGTGTCTTCCTTGGCTTCTCTTGTGGTTTCTGCCAGTAATTCTAGCATCTCAGCAACTAAGGTTGCAGTGTCTACATGGAGNCTTGTGGTTTCTGCCAGTAATTCTAGCATCTCAGCAACTAAGGTTGCAGTGTCTACATGGGGCTGCTGGGCAGCAGCGTTTCAATTTTTCCAGATGACGGGCTGCCAGCCTCCCGGAATCTTGTTATGTTGGAACCGATGTTCATGTTTATTATTTTATTTTCCGCTGAACTCCTTTTCTGAGGTGCTTTCGTGGCAATTGCTAGGTCAGAATGGGGCTCCTAAACGGGTACTGTGGTAACTTCTTTAAGGCTGCTTCTTATTGGGTCTTCTTTTCCCTATCTTGAAAATTATTACCCTGTCCCTGGTGCCTCTACTTTACCGTCGTCTTGTGGGAGTTCTTCCGCATATTTCCACCACAGCTCCTCCATATCCCATGTATCATTTCTACCCGTCTATGTATTGTAATCCTCTTCAATTTCCTCGTGGGATCACGGTCATCGGTGGAGGCGTATTCATTCGGGTTTTGGAGAATTCACTTTGGCTTTTTTTTTAGGTTGGCGGTAGCATACAGTATATTTCCTCTCCCATATGAACTTCCCCCTTTCCATACTGTAGAGATATTAGTTGGCAGGGTCCTACCCACACCGGGTGCCCATACAGACAGTAGGGCTCCATTTCCGGGTGGTCCGGATGAGCCAATATTTCTACCTTATCTCCTTGCTTACTTTTCAGATTGAAGACTGGCCGATGTTTCTTCCCAGTGCTCTCGTCTGGTGGTGCTGGCAGGTTGTTTAGCTTGTGGACCATACATTATGCTTTCCATAACTGGCTCTGATGTATCTTTCACAGTTTCCCCGGAATTATTGCCACCTGGTAAGTTTCTTGTTTTTTCTGTATCACGAAATATGTACCTTCCACTTTGGTGCGAAACCCGTGCAAAACTCCACTTTCGCTTTACTTAAGGGATGAGTTTTTATGAACACCGCATCCCCGGGTTGAAACTAGGTAAGAGGCTTCTTTTCCTGCTGGCAACGTTCCCTTAGGAGCCAATCCTGTGCTTTTCTGGCAGCCTGGTGGCATTCTTCTGGGGTTTTATCAGCCTCATATTGTATATTCTCCCACTCCCAGTCTCCAGGCCTGCGTATCTTGTGTTCAATAACCAGTTCACTTGGAGATATGCCTATAGCTTGGTTGTATCGGTGTCGCAAAATTAACAGGATGGCTGAAATATGTTGGTCTCACTTCTTATGATGCTCGCCCAGGCTGAGTCTGATTCCCTTTTTGATTTCCTGGTTCCTACTATCCGTGGTATTTGCTTGTGTGTGGTAGGTTGTTGTAGTGGAGGGAATTGCTTGCCACTTCTCGCAAGTATCCCTCTACCGTTTTCCCATAAATTGAGTACCATGTCAATCAGATGCTTTTTGGATACCCCCACCTTGGGAATAAATCTGATTCCAGGTACATAATGATGATATTAGCATCTGCATTCATAAGTGCTGTGGATTCATCCTGCGGGAAAACTGATCAGTAACTACTAGAACAAATTGCTTCCTGCTATGTGATCTGGGATATGACCCCTCAAGTCCAGGGCTAGTTCGGGTCATGGCTTCGTCGGCATTCGGGCTCGTGGGGTGGGATAGTGCATCGAGTGGTCCTTAGAGGTTATACATTTCTCACACTCCTGCACGTACGATTTCACATCCCGGGTCATATCTTTCCACCAGTATATTTTGCCNCTCACACTCCTGCACGTACGATTTCACATCCCGGGTCATATCTTTCCACCAGTATATTTTGCCAACGGCATGTAGAGTCTCTTTAATTCCAGAATGTCCTGCCAATTCATGGTTATGGAATTGCCGCAAGAGTGACGTGCGTAGTTCGACTNTGGGAATAAATCTGATTCCAGGTACATAATGATGATATTAGCATCTGCATTCATAAGTGCTGTGGATTCATCCTGTGGGAAAACTGATCAGTAACTACTAGAACAAATTGCTTCCTGCTATGTGATCTGGGATATGACCCCTCAAGTCCAGGGCTAGTTCGGGTCATGGCTTCGTCGGCATTCGGGCTCGTGGGGTGGGATAGTGCATCGAGTGGTCCTTACAGGTTATACATTTCTCACACTCCTGCACGTACGATTTCACATCCCGGGTCATATCTTTCCACCAGTATATTTTGCCAACGGCATGTAGTCTCTTTAATTCCAGAATGTCCTGCCAATTCATGGTTATGGAATTGCCGCAAGAGTGACGTGCGTAGTTCGACTGATACCCATATAAACCATTCTTCTTTTTGTGGGTCAGCCCCCACCCACACAGCCCCTTCGGTCTCCTCCTTAAATTGTTCGGGGTGTTTATTACATTCCCCCTCTAGCTTTGAGTCTCGATACTGTGTGCTTATGAACTCGCTCCAGATGGTGGAGTTTGGTGTTACTTCATTTCCTGTTGAATAATGGCCTCCTGCGTGGAATGAGTTTCTCGCTTCCTTAACCTGTCTGCATTTTCTGGTGGTAGCATTCTCTCTCAGCCACTTGTATCGGGGCTCGCTGGCTTCTGTTCGGGGCAAAACGACAGGGCGTCAGGTTTCTGATTCCCTTCGCCCTTATAATGCTCCACCTGGAAGGAGAATTCTTGCAATAACCGCACCCACCTTGTTAGTTTAGAGTACTCTTCTTTAATTTTGTTTAGCCATACTGAGGCCTGATTGTCGATATGTAAAATTAATGGTCGATCTTAAAGGTAGTGTCAGCACCTTTTAATAGCCCAGACAACCGCGAGGCACTCCTGTTCATTTACATGATATCACCTTTCTGTCTCATTTCAGGCAGCACTCGCATACCTGATGATGATTATTGTTTTCTCTTCATCTTCCTGGCACAGCATTGCGCTCATTCCTATGCCACTGGCATCCATCTGTTAAATTATGGGGCCTGACCAGTCGGGTCGGTGAAGTACTGGGGGATTCTCAAAACTCTCTTTAATCTTCTGAAACGCCCATTCGTGCTACNGTCGGGTCGGTGAAGTACTGGGGGATTCTCAAAACTCTCTTTAATCTTCTGAAACGCCCATTCGTGCTACTGTGTCCACCATAACATTACATCATTCTTCAATAGTTCATTTAGCAGGCCCTGGGATTTCAGCTAGCTTAGAGACGTATTCGCGCAGCCAGTTACAAGTCCCGAGGAACTGTCGGGGTTGTTTCCAGCTCTTGGGTGCTTCTGCATCATGGATAGCACATATTGACTCTAGTATGGCTGTGTTTCTTTCTGGTGTCACAATGTTCTCTAAATACTCTATTTCTTGTTTGCCAAAGTGGCATTTCCGAAGGTGGCATGTAAGTTCGTGGCATTGTAGACTTTCTAACACTAAGCTGAGGTGCAATTTATGCTCCTCCCAAGATGTCAAGTATACCAAAATGTTATCCAAGTGGGCGCAACAAACTTTTCCAGTTTAGCCGACCAATACTTTAACTGCTATTAGCTGTTGAAATGACNGTTATCCAAGTGGGCGCAACAAACTTTTCCAGTTTAGCCGACCAATACTTTAACTGCTATTAGCTGTTGAAATGAGCTTGGGGCATTTTAAAATCGAAATTTCATGACCCAGAATTAAAGTGTTTCTTCATCAGGACTGGTAAATGAAGTGAAAGGGCAAGATCCGGCTTCCATGAGGATTTTCCAGTTCCCACTATGCATATCTAGTGAAAAAAGATTTTGGCATTGCCCAAATCCCTAACAGTATTCGCTATGTTTACTGATGTTGGTACTGAGTCGTAAGTTATATCGATTAAAGCTTGATAATCAATACAGAATCTTAACTCCTCTGACATCTTAGGGACCAGTACCACCCGTGAGTTATATGGTAAACTGGCCACCTCCACTAGGCATTGACGTATCATTGCATCNGTTATCCAAGTGGGCGCAACAAACTTTTCCAGTTTAGCCGACCAATACTTTAACTGCTATTAGCTGTTGAAATGACCTTGGGGCATTTTAAAATCGAAATTTCATGACCCAGAATTAAAGTGTTTCTTCATCAGGACTGGTAAATGAAGTGAAAGGGCAAGATCCGGCTTCCATGAGGATTTTCCAGTTCCCACTATGCATATCTAGTGAAAAAAGATTTTGGCCTTGCCCAAATCCCTAACAGTATTCGCTATGTTTACTGATGTTGGTACTGAGTCGTAAGTTATCTCGATTAAAGCTTGATAATCAATACAGAATCTTAACTCCTCTGACGTCTTAGGGACCAGTACCACCCGTGAGTTATATGGTAAACTGGCCACCTCCACTAGGCATTGACGTATCATTGCATCNTCTTAGGGACCAGTACCACCCGTGAGTTATATGGTAAACTGGCCACCTCCACTAGGCATTGACGTATCATTGCATCTACTTGTTCGTCGATGATGCGCTGTTTCTTAGGCGTCTGTCTCCTTTGCTTGGCCCATACTGGTTTGTTGGTTTTTAACAAAATTTCGTGTTGGATACTTCGGGTTGGCCTCAGGGGTGCCTTTGGGGAAAATACATCTTTATATTTTTCGAAGATTTCATATAGTTCTTCCACCTGTGCATCTGTCGGAAGCTGGTGCTGTCCTTCTGTCTCGGAATGTATGGTATAGTCTTGCAAGGCATCAGGTATTCAGGGGACCGTAAGGCGCTGATGGTTACTCAGGCAACTTATCCTTTTCCAGAACTCCATCACACTATCCTGTGATCGCAGTCATTCTATGCTTAATATGGCTTCCTCCAGAAGGAGGTCTACCACCAGTAATTCAATTTCTACCCTTATTTTACCAGTAAGGTCGCCTTCCACTCAATTGTCTGTTTCGCAGTAGAATCCACCATCAGCACTTCCTGAGTCTCGGGTTCGATGCGAGCCTTGTCCTTGTTATTCAGGCAATCCATTCAGATGAAGTTTGCCAATGCTGAGGAATCTAATATTACGGGCGTTTCCCTGCCCACTTTTTAGGTGAGTATACTAGGAGCTTCATTGTCTTATTCCTCTTATTGTAGATTTTGCAACCTTTTCCTTTTTATTTCTTGTTGGTGCCCTCCTTGTTTTTCCACAATGTGCCGGCAGGTCCTTTCCCGGCCTCTGGACTGGCGTTTACCTGTCTTTCTTTCGGTGGGTTTACTATTTACATGTACTGTGTGGGCGGATCATAATTTGTACCCCTTGCTTGTGACAAATTTGCTTGTTTACTGGTCCTGCATTTCATTAGTTCTAGGCATTCCCCCTCCAGTGTCCACTAGTCTGACACCACCACCAGTTGAGGTCATTTCTGTTCTGGGGGTAGGAATGGAATGGTGCCTGGCGAGGTTGAGTGAAGGATGGGGCTGGTGGTTGTTTTACCTCCTGGTGTGAGTCCTCTTGGCGTTTGCCATGAAATTCTGGCAAGAGCAGAGTACGGTTCGTGTTCGCAATTCCTTGTGATGTCTATTCCACCCGACCTCGTCCCCTCACAATCCCTTGGGGTACAAACTGTTGGCCTCCTTGGAAGTGGAATGGGAGACTTATCATGTTACTCATGTAATCCCTCCATCCTAAACATGCGAAATAAAATTGTTCGATTTAGTCCTCACATGCAACTCGATATTACCCCTCCCAAGGGCAGTTTTTTTACCATGCACTGTTTTTACGCTTTACGAAACTCGTGACAGCAGTTTGCGATTCTATTACAGTTTCTTACATCTTCCCTCCAACATAAGCATTATAGATGAGATTGTTTATTGCACACAGGACAATCAATGTACATTTCACTTTGTCATAAGCACAACGTAGCTGTCCACATTTCGCTGTTTTCGTTATTGTCTATATGACGATCACTCGCGGTAATTGCTTCGTACGTCATCTTATTCTTCTTATTTAGGGCGCCAACAATGTGTTTAATAACTCCTGGAAGTTCAAGGTTTTCAGGGTCTTCGTGTAACGAAACACCCACTGGTGTCTCAATGCCCCATCTTAGATGCACCAATTGTAAAAATATTTTTTTCAATACAAATGGTTGGTGGGTTGCTTACTTCCCTGTCAAATCCCGTCTTTTTTAAAACCATGTATTCCTGGGTTAGAAAGCATGGAACCCCGTTGAGGGGTGCGGTCGTCGGGGCGCCGAGTTGGGTATAGGATGAAACGCGCCACAGTTTACGCTCCGCCTGCGAGAATCTGGAATGTCTTCGGCCACAACGATGGGTTCTGGGCATCGATGTAGTAGTTGGTCAGAAAGAAAATAGGGGGTCAGATGAAGTCTTCGGCCGGGGTTTTAAGTGGTTGTCCCAGACAGGTGAACACGGCCAGCACAGCCACATGCTGGGGAATGAACCAAACTGTCTGACAGGCGCGCACCCTCCAGTCGGCTCTGTAGTTGGGGCATTAACCACACTTCCACACAGTATTCCCCCCTGTGGCAAGTGTATATACGGGACCACAGAGCCGAAGCCCGGGCCAGGAACTACGTAGCAGAAAAGGGGACAACCTGGGACGAGTGTACTTGGGCGCCGCCAGGACTACTTTCAGGGAGGTGCATCTGAATCTACACATTATACTATTAACTAATATAAAATATAGAATTATACATGTATATTGTGTAGATAAATGTAAAGTCAAATTTAAATCGCGAGGGTATTTGATTGAATATATTTGGCTCATAGAAAACATACTTAATCTCTGTAGTTGATGTTTGGCATTAGAGCTCGGCGAATCCCCGCTGCCGCGGNTTGGCTCATAGAAAACATACTTAATCTCTGTAGTTGATGTTTGGCATTAGAGCTCGGCGAATCCCCGCTGCCGCGCGATGGATGCGGGGGATTTTCCCGCCTGCAACCGCGTCAGTTAACGCTGTTCTAATTGTACCTATTAATAATTGTAGTTGTCGATAGTGCGCAAATCAGTTGTCTGNGCTCATAGAAAACATACTTAATCTCTGTAGTTGATGTTTGGCATTAGAGCTCGGCGAATCCCCGCTGCCGCGGGATGGATGCGGGGGATTTTCCCGCCTGCAACCGCGTCAGTTAACGCTGTTCTAATTGTACCTATTAATAATTGTAGTTGTCGATAGTGCGCAAATGAGTTGTCTGTAATAAATGTGCTTAAACAGCGACTCTATTTATAGTCCTTTTTAGGTAATTTGTCGTGTAGCTTATTAATTTTTGTTCAAGTTATGAGTAACATAAGACGTTTCTTGTGTAAAAAACGTAATCATCATTCTGATGAAGTTGATTCACCTCATATTAAGACATCCAGGCCGGATACAGACTAGATAGTCCAGGTATGTTGTGTTGGTGTTTCTGCTCAAATCATTTAATGTATTGTTTAACATCCGCATACAGAGGAAAAAAGACTCAAAAACAACGAAATAATAATAGAAAATACTTCACATTTTTGTTATACTATACAGAAAGAAAAAAAATAGTAACCAGTACCCAAAAAACATAGTAAAAAAAAGTCTCCACTAAATTTACAACTTATCATTCATAATTTAAACTCTTGTGTTATTTTCTTTAAAATGATTATGTATAGAAGTCATAAAAATATAAATTAAAATTGAAAGCTTTATAAATTAATAAAAACTTTTAAAATTACTACTTAAATGTTAACTGATTTGTTATCACAAAAATTGGTCAAGTACAGATCATATCATTTCATGAAATATTTTTGATTTTTTTTTCTGAAAGCATTAATTGATTAGTTTGTTTATTATATAATAATGCTTTTTGCTTAGAGATACCACCTCTACGCGTAAAGATTTTCAATCAGATGCATCGCTCGATTTTTCTAGCAGAAGCACAACTAATTTATTATTGGAAATTGGGTTGTGTTTGGACCTCGATTATCAAGTCAATGATGATCTACGTTTTAAATTACTAAGACATCCTTGGAACCCTAGTAAAACGTACAATTTTAAAAATGACGTAAATCTTGATGCTAAACGAGCTTTCCGACATGAATGGCCTAGCAACATATCCATGGTTAGCCTACTCAGCTATAGCAAAGGGACCTCTGTGTAGGATGTATGTTTTATTTCGGGCTCCAGTGCAGCGCGGTCTACAAGGACAGTTTATAGTTTATCCTTGCCTCAAATATGAAAAGTTCCATGAAGCTGCACAGTCTCATGCAACAAGTAAGTGGCATTGTGACGCACTGGCTTCGTCAAATACATTTGAAAATATCATGGATAGAAGGGGACTAAACGTTTATGAATCTTTAAATACGGCTTATCACAAGGAAGCTGAAGAAAATCGTTTAAAACTTCGATCTAGCATATCAACAATTTTATTTTGCGGGCGACATGACCTTCCACTTCGTGGGAAAGTGGACGAGGTTTGTTTTTACAGACCTGCTACATTTTTTAATTGACTCGGGAGACGAGATTTTCAAGAATCATTTAGAATCAGGAGAAAAAATTATTTATAAATATCGCATCAAATTCAAAACGAAGTGATTGAAATTTGTTCCGATGTTCTGAAAAGCAAAAATAATTGAGGTGGTGAAAGATGCTTCTCCTTTTTCGGTTTTGGCTGATGAGACTGCTGATATTAGTTGCACAGAGCAATTATCGATTGATTTTCGCTATCTACGTTATGATAAAGATGATAAAAAACCAATAATTTGTGAAGAATTCCTCGGATATCTACCGGTACAAGAATTGAACGCAAAAATCATTTCGGAAATTATTATTCGCTTCTTGCAAGATTGTAATTTTGATTTAAATAAATTTGTTGGCCAAGGATACGACGGGTGTGCTGCAATGGCAGGTCACATAGGTAGTTTTCAGAAAATTATTAATGATAAATATCCTTCAGTCCTATTTTTCTACTGTGCAAGCCATGTATTGAATCTTGTCATTAATGACCTGAATACTGTCAGTGAAGTGAGAAATACTGCTGGGACTACAAAGGACATTATACATTTTTTAAGAGAGAGTACGTTGCGGCGGAATAAAATTCCAAATATACCTCTATTTTGTGAAACGCGTTGGACAGCAAAGTACAAAAGTATCAGAAAATTTTCTGAAAACTTTCTGATTACTGTACAAGTTTTAGATCAACTATCGCAGGACGCACCGAACTCTACAACGGAAACCAAAGTGTATCAGGTCTACACGACTGTATCTACTCCAACATACATTGCGACACTTTTAGTAATTGCTGCCTATTCTGCCAAACTTGAACCCGTGTGCAATCAATTACAAGATGTAAATATGAATATAAAGGCAATACACGATCACGTAAATAAATTAACTGATGTGCTTCAATCTCACCGCGATAATGCCTCTACGAAGTTTGCGGTCATTTTCGAGAAAGCTAAAAAAATTTGCGAAAAACTGGATGTTGAATTTAAGCGTTCTCGAGAAGTTGCAAAACAAACTTACAGATCAAATCAACCATCTGAAAATGTGGAAGAATTTTTCAGAATATCTATATTTATCCCATACTTAGATTCTATTATTTCTTCACTAAAAAATCGATTTTCTTCAACACACAAGAAAGCATTTTCGCTTATGCAGCTTCACCCAGAAAATATGAGAAAATTAGACAAATCAGCATTTTTAGCGATAGCAGAAGATATACAGAACCTCTACGGAGGTCTTCTACATAATTTTATTGCCGAGGCTACCACATGGTACGAGATGATGAAGACAAATGAAGCAAATAATGCGGTTTTTAATTAATCTGTCGTTGAATACGCAGATGTAATTGCTCATGACACTCCGTTTTACCCAGCGGTATGTGAGGCAATCAAAATTGGTTTAACTGTTCTAGCAACCACATGTAGCATTGAACGTACATTTAGCACGTTACGACCTGTCAAGACGTGGAATCGCTCAACGATGGGAGACGCGAGGGTAAGCGGCCTGTGCATGCTCAGTGTTCACAGGAAAAGAGTAGAAGAGGATACTGAATTTGTTTGACAAGGTGATGAACAAATTTGGACAGCAACCTAGACGCCTTCAGTTTTTATTCAAACAGCAACTTAATAAAAAAAAATTTATTTTTTCTATGTATTTTCTTTCCTGACAGGGGGGTGCAAGTGCACCCCCTTGCACCCTGCTGCCTGCGCCCATGCGAGTGTACTACTAGAGACAACATAGTCACTGGCCGGGAGGTGAACCCCATCGCCTAGCAGGTGCTCACCCTCCAGTCGTCTGCAACCGGATCGTGTACCACGTCGCCGCAGAAAGGCGGCGTTAAGAGGCAGCGAACTGCCTTCCCGACATAAAGGAGCAGTAAGATAAGGTACAACAAGAAAGAGGTCAGCGCAGGTACCAGACGACTCTTTTTCTTGAATGTAAACAATGTCACTCAGCCAAGCACACTACAGTCCTTACACATAATAAGCTAAACTGATCCAGGGAAGGTCCTACTACTCGGATATAGTAAACCCAGTGCCTCTGCCCTGAAGATATTGACAGTCTGCAATTTTATCGCCTTTGAAAAAACACTGGTTCTAAACTCTTTCTCATTAATTTGCTGAAGCTTACACTGGCTAATAAAAGAATGGCTGATCGAGACTGGCTCAAAACTGAAAACATACTGCCTACTCGCGAATCAATGTCTATTGAAGAATCAAGAATTTGGCCGCGCCTTGCGCCGGCTCTGGTCATTAAATATCATCGATGGCCTTCGCGAGTGTTGGATTGGAAGAGAGTCCCAAACTTTTTCTTTCACGCACGGGGCATCCCTTTTATCTGACCCACGCCACCCACACCGTGGGCTGGGGAGGAGAATTAGCCGCTGCCAGCCGCTGGACCGACGGCTGTAACTCAACCCCGGGAGCTCACCGCTTGGCGTGCCACCACGCACGTTTCCGAAACACAATCATGTCGGTCACCGACACAGTATCCCTTTTTTGAGCTTCTGAGGCGGGGGCGTTGTCCACCACAACACAAGTCGTAATCACCTGGTCACAACAGTATTAGAAACATTTTATTTTAATAGCTTAATAAAATGAATGGTATGTTGCACTTTGCAGTTTCTTTAACATGTGCATATCGTCATTACTCTGTTTACATAAATTTTTTTCGAAAAAGAAATCAGTGTGAAATAATGAAAAATTAATTAATCAATCCTGCTGGAAAATGTTTTAAATTTGAGCTGTGTTTGAAGTAATTGCAACATACCCTCATTGACTTGCTTTGATCCATTATTTATCCACAATTCCCTACATTTACTAGATACCTTCGTGACAAATTTCGAACGTCTTCTGCATACGATGTTTTGTTATATACGTAATGTATAAGGGTGGTTCTTCTCTACATTAATGGATCTAATTTCATTCCAGTTTACTTTTAATTTTAAATATTTTTTAGTTAAATTGTTGCCCAACTGCTTAGGTAGTTCCTTCAGGTCCAGTACCTCATCTGTTCCTAAATCATGAATTTACTAATAAGATCCCGAACTTTTTGAAGATTTGGATTACAGTCACCATGTGCTGAAATATAAAAAGGACCTGATTTAAGTGCTTCTTTTTGGCTTTTCATTTAGAGAATGCATATCTTCTCCTTCATTATGGCAATGCTAAACCACAAAGAAATTGTTTGTTACGGACTTCGCATTCATCTCTATAACGGCATATAAATACAAACAATTCAACAACTTGTTTATTTTTGCTGCTTTGCACAGTTTTCTGAGTAGAAAACCATATCTTTATCAGAATACTAATCGTTCAGAAAAAAAATGATACACATCTGCCAATTTCAATTCAACCACATCGAGCAATAGGTTCATCCGAAAATATCAAAATCCCTTGGATTATCTTAAATGAATATTAGTGGAAATTTAACATAAAAATTTCCTTTTATAATAGAACTGAGAAATGTCACCACTTGGTACTGAGAAACCTGCCTGTAAATAGTAGCAGGCACAAACGATATCACACTGTTTGGAATGTTCAGAGTCAATTTCTTTCTGAAAACGAGACAGCTGTTTTTCCTTTATGTGATTCCCGTACACTGCTTTGGATGCCACACTTTCACTTTACTGCTTTTATGAACCGTTTTACAGATGGAACACTGGTCTTTACCTCTNACGTTTTACAGATGGAACACTGGTCTTTATCTCTAAATAGTATAAAACAAAGTCGCTTATCCGCGTCTGTGTATGTATTCGCTTAGTACGTCTAAACTACTTAATGGATTTTGATGCGGTTTTCAACATCATTTAGAGAATTTCTTGAGAAAGGTTATGGTATATAAATNCTTTATACTGATACTGAGGTATCATTTCCTTTACAAGCCTTGCAATGAAATCTCTGTCTATTTGTATCCCCCATTTCCCAAAATGTCTGCAAAATTTTCTGTCTTTGAGGTTCTCTTTATCTACTGTGGCAAATACTACAATTGTCCTTACAAGCAGCTTGTATGGTATGGGCCTTACATAAATACGCAGACTCCCGAATCCCTCTTCTATTAAATCACATTTTTATTCCATTTTCTAGCATGTCATGGCCTCTCCTTGAGTTTAGGAACTGAAACAACAAATACATATAGTTGAACTAATACTTAAGTGATATGAATAATGAAAGATTAATGGGTTATCAGATGTTTTCATTAATTTACCTGCTTGAGTTTCTGCAACAACGTGAATGGATGACAATTTTCCAACCAAGTTATTTGGATTGCCAATGGGATAACGCATACAGTATTTTCCATTCTTAATTCCAAGAGGAGGCATATCTAAAAAATCATATAAGAAAAGTGAACAACATGATGTCTTAGAAAATAATGTGTAAAATAATAACTCGCATTTAGAGTGGAGTGGGGTGATTTGGGCGGCTCTTAACATCAAGGTCTTGAGAGCCAATGACGGTGCAATGAGGTGAGTATGGAGCAGTGCCGGAATGCAAGGGCGGGAAAATGGGAGATTCCCGAGAAAACCCGCTGACCAACGGCATCGTCCGGCGAGATTCACACTTGCGAAAATCCGGGAGTGTCCCGGCCTGCGATTGAACCCAGTTTGCCTTGGTGGGAGGTGTGCAGTCGAACCACTCAGTCACCGTGGCCCCAACTAGCATTTAGAGGTAGATAATTAAATAACAGTAGTAGAAACAAGAATTTATTGATACTTAATTAACCTACTTTCCTCTACACGGGTGCAAAAACATTTTAGGGTGCAAAAAAATTTGAGTTAAGTTCTTGAAAGCTTATATTGTAAGTAGGTATTGACGTCTCATTGACAGCAATATCATTTGAAATTAAACCGGAAAAATGAGAAACAATAAAAATAGAATTAAAATTTACGATTGACTTACCCAGGATTGGAATTCAGAAACAACTCCTAAAATTAAGCTTACTTGCAATCAACTGCATCATGGAGTTATGATTCGGAGAATCAACTTCGCATGTAATCTGTTTAATGTTTTGAACTATAGATTTCACTAGCATGAAATATTTACACAGCTATCGTTTTGAAAATAAGTTACTGAGCCACTATAAAACATAAGTCTACATTGCCTACCATATTGCTACTCGTATGAAAATTTTTATGTAAATCGGTTGATTGGTCTCCCAGATATGACATAAGAACCTATTTTCTTAATTGGTTATTTAAAAAAAAAAATTTAAAAGAGGCTTTTTGTAATAGGTTTGATTGAAATTGTTAAATAGATATGCCAAAAATATGAAAATATTTATATATGGCCCCCATTTTTTAAATCATTGTCTGACTCCATTTAAATCATGCAACTTTAAATGGCCTTCTATAGTTAGGTGCAAACGTTTGTGGATATAAGTCGAATTATTTCGCAAATATGACCAAATTTTCAGTTTACTCACCTGACACTATTTTGCAAATAATCCAGCAAAGGAAGATCTCAGTATACATATAAGTTGACTGATCCTCGAGATATGTAATAAAACGTCTACTAATCATGTGACGATCATCATAAATGGAGGGCAAAATGTTTATATATTGGCACATTTCATTATTGTCGTAGAGACAAAATAAAAAGTTAAATTTAAATCTCTTACGTAGTTTCGTAGATATAGACCACTAAGATAAATAATTTTTGTATACGTGTCATTCAGAAAATAAAAATCATACATACCTAAAACATATAAATTACTACAGCCTACTGGTGTACGAATTCTTCGCCAAATTCTAAAGAAATTAGGTTATTCTCTCCCGAGATATGGCCTAAAATAACATTATTTCATGTGGGCCTATTTTACAAAATGGCGGACAGATGAGGCTTTGCATATACAATTTTTATGGATATAAATCATACTGTAAGCAAACAAGGTTAAGTTGAAATTTATTTTGCAGTTTCGTAGATAAACAATTTGGAGCTAAAATGTACATAAGGCCACCATTTTGTTAATATGTGTGCCTGACCCTCTCAAAATGAATCATTTCACTTAGCCAGCCTTAGTGCAAATTCTTAGCTAAATTTGGTAGGAAATTTTTTTTTAGGAGATCACATAATTATGATATATCAAGTGCTACTATTTAAAAAAATGATGTACAAAAGAGATTTTGTGTGTATGCATTTGATTGTTGTAATATATACAGCCATCATACAAGGTTTCATTTAAAAATAGTAACATGGCTTCGATGATATTACATACCAAACTAAAATATATGTATTTCCGGCATTTTGAAAACAAGTGTTTGACATACCTAAAACACATAAGTTAACATTACCTACCACCATACTTCTTGTTTGCTACATTTGGTAGAAAAATGGAAAATTTTTTCCTGAGATATGTCATAAAAACTTTATTTATTGGTGTCGCACTATCTTACAAAATGGATGATAAAAGTGGCTCTGTGTTGCCATATTTATTTATTGTTGTATATACTCGCAGCATACAAAGTAAATTTGGAATTGATAAAATGCATTTGAATGTTAACATAATATTATATAATAGCTGCCATTTTGAAAATAAGTTTCTGAATACTTGAAACATGTTTGTTCATACAAACTGCAGCTGTACTTCTTGATTGCCAAATTTGGTAGGAATTTGTCAATTGTTTCCCGATAATATTAAACAAAAATTTGATTAATTCATGTAGCACTATCTTACAAGATGTAAGACGATACTGTCAACGTACAAAATTTAGTTGAATTTGGTAAAAATTTTAATGGTAGTTATAATAAATAAACCTAAAATATTTATATTGATGCCATTTTGAAAAAAAGTGCTTCATAAAATTATTTACTTGTATTTACTTGGACTATCACAGTACTGCTTACTTGCCAAATTTGAAGAAAATTGCTTGAGTAGTTTTCGAGATATAACATAANAATAACATAAAAACTTAATTTTTTCATGTCGTGCTATCTTCCTAAAAGGCTTACAAAAGTGGCTGTTGTTTGGCTTATATGATGCTTTTAGTAGATACGGCACAGTGTTCATTATTTGGTTGAAAATGGTGAAACTGTATGGTAGTTATACAAAATAAACCTAAATTTTTTGTATGGACACCATTTTCAAAATTACTGTCTAATTAAGTTTAATTATTTGCCTTGACCTGGCCAATCATAGTGTTAGTTACGTGCCAAATTTACGAAAATAGGTTAGGTAATTTTTGAAATATAACCTNTTGACCTGGCCAATCATAGTGTTAGTTACGTGCCAAATTTACGAAAATAGGTTAGGTAATTTTTGAAATATAACCTTAAATATTTATTTTTTATGTGGCACTATCTGCTAAAACGGCGGACCGAAAACATTATTCTCCACCAAATTTAATTATTACAACTTGCGCTGTCATCATACTAAATTTTGTTAAAATCGGTTTGAGTAGTTTCCGCGATATGACATTTCACTCTAAATATTAAAATGACCGCCATTTTGAATGTAAGTGCCTGGCGTAGTCGTAAACTTTTAAAGTCAGGTGCCCTTACTTAGTACTAAATGAGTACTGAGTTTGGTGAAATTCGGTTCACATTGTTAAAAATTGAAAGGGGGGAACACATGCGCAAAAAAACCCAGTCACATATATACAGACACATGCAAGGACACACAACCAGTAAAGTGATCTCATGAGCCTTTCTTTCCTTCGGAATGTAGGCTAAAAAAGGTAATATTGGCGCAAGGGGATGGGGGACCAGAGTACAAGAGCTGTTCCTGCTGTCTTTTTGGTTCCTCGGTGGCCATATTGTCCGCCACATTGTATGTCGGTGAAGTTTACCTTGACATTTGACCTTAACCAGGCAATCTTTAATCTTAAAAACAAAAAAAAAACNATTGTATGTCGGTGAAGTTTACCTTGACATTTGACCTTAACCAGGCAATCTTTAATCTTAAAAACAAAAAAAAAACAAAAATTAAAAAAAAAAATTCCCTGCAAATAATAAAAAATTGTATTAAAAAATTATATTAAAAAATTTTAAACACTATTTTTAAAATGTTGTAATTATGAAATTTATTACCAAACAAAAAATATTTTAAAAAATATTAAAACATTTTACATTTGGGAGATACCCCCAGTGCCATATCATGGATACGACTGAGCTCCCCCCTCCTTCCCTTCGCAAACCTCTTCCACACCAAAACCTCTTCCTACCAATGTTTCTNTGGATACGACTGAGCTCCCCCCTCCTTCCCTTCGCAAACCTCTTCCACACCAAAACCTCTTCCTACCAATGTTTCTCATTGGTTGGTCGGATGCCCTCTACTCCCGCCACTAATGTTTCTAATTTATTGATTACTCACGCTTGTTCGACCTGCCACCAATGTTTCTCATTGTATTAGCATTTTTCTCCGCTACTCCATCACCTTTGCTCATTCTGTCGGAAACACTCCACCCACCATTTTGATTGTTTCGTTTTATCATTTGTTTGAGGTTTATGGGTTTCTTCTGTAATAAAACTTGATATTTCTAGTATAAACGTTTTATTCACAACACTACAACAATGATACAGCAAGAAAGACACAGCTGTACTTAAAAAGGCGCCGTTTTACTGTGGCGTCGCCTAGTTACAGTTATACCAACAAACTGTTGACAATTATGCCAACTAAACAATTTGTTTTCAAACAATACAAAATGTTACAATTTTATATTTAATACCTTCACTAAAATTTTTATATTACTAGTTAAAAAAAATANTCAAACAATACAAAATGTTACAATTTTATATTTAATACCTTCACTAAAATTTTTATATTACTAGTTAAAAAAAATTACTAGAAATACAAAAAATTATTTCTCAGATAGGCAAAAGATTATGTGGGCAAGGCCTTAGTTAACATGTCTGCTAATTGATTTTTACTTGATACATACTCGAATTTTATTAAGCCCAGCTNGTGGGCAAGGCCTTAGTTAACATGTCTGCTAATTGATTTTTACTTGATACATACTCGAATTTTATTAAGCCCAGCTCCACCTTTTCTCTTACAAAATTATACACTGAAGAGCCAAAAAAACTGGTACAACTGCCTAATATCGTGTAGAGCCCCCGGGAGCACGCAGAAGTGCCGCAAGATGACGTAACATGGACTTGACTAATGTCTGAAGGTATGCAGGAGGCATTTCACACCATGAATCCTGCAGGGCAGTCCACAAATC
>NQII01006741.1:0-34523 GCA_002778355.1 Clitarchus hookeri
TTCCAGGATGTATTTTGTTAGGTGAACAAGTTAACTTTTGTTACTTTTCGAGTTTTGTTTATTAAACAAAATAATTGTTTTGGGGCTCATAAATATACAGCATGTTCCCAAATATGTTGGAAGTAACCGGGGAGTGGATTGTACACCCCAAAACAACACAAAACTGTCCTAAAACCGATAGTTTCCCATCTACAAACCTTTTAACATTGTACCACATGTATTGGTAAGAGTCGATCTTTTACGAGGTGTGTCTGTGATCAGATGGAATTGTGTGAAGGATGCTATAAAAACAGGGACAGAAGCAGAACTTCTTGGCCGGCGAGTATCAGCCTATCGGCGAGCATTACCAAGCCCTGTTGCCACATATATCAGGCGCTCATTACGTCATAAAACCGATGTCGCGAAATCTCAGTTTTAGTAATATAAATTACAATTTTNAGCCTATCGGCGAGCATTACCAAGCCCTGTTGCCACATATATCAGGCGCTCATTACGTCATAAAACCGATGTCGCGAAATCTCAGTTTAAGTAATATAAATTACAATTTTATACGTAAAGAGGAACATTTGAATATAGTAGAAACACAATTTGTCACCTCACATACGCTATATATTTGTGATATTAGATATATATTAGGAAACTGCCCACGCAGACAAACTGCAAAATTTTTACGTCCTTAGTAAAAAATACTATGACACTTAAATTTATATGTGTATTAGCAACGGCTGGTAAAGGTATATGTAATAATTTTCATTTACTTACAGTTGCATGCATCATAGAAAAATAATTAATTTTTGTGCTGTAGCTTGCAATGGCAACACATGCCCATCTTGCCTGTCCGCGTAATTGTATCGTCATTGCTTGCCATTGCAAAATTACGCCCGTCATACAATTTCTTATAACAAAAACCGACAGTTTCAAATATCTTGCCACGGAACTTGTTCAAACTGTATAACCAATTTTCCACGAATAGCTGCCGGGAGTGTTTGCCGGAATTTCCTCCCTTGTCGTAAAATTCGAACATCACTCTCCGAAGACAGTCGTTANTTTTTTTTTTTTTTTTTTTTTACTAGGTGACACAAATATTTTTGTTGACGTAGAAGCAATATCGTTATCTCCTTGCTTGGATATCCGTCGCACTGCACGTTCACCGACATCGCACGCTCTTGCTATCGAAATGTAAATTAGTTTAAATTTTGTACTTTCAAAAAATTATTTGTTCGATAATTTAGTAAAAAAAAAAACGCGCACTAAAGATTATACATTGACCTTGTTTCTGAACAAATTCCCTTTCGCAACCATTGGTGCTAGGACAAGGTGTACTGAGCGCCATAGTTTCAACAGACACCAACACTGTGTGTGTGTGGTGTGTGTATGTGTGTGTGAGCAGCTGTTGCGCTAAGCGCATTATCTCGTGTCGACTAAGCACAAGTTATGACTTCGTTATCGTCTGCTTATAAAGTCTGGTGGAAATATTCAACAATACCTACGGAATATTTTCTGGGAAATAGTCGCGAGCTCGTGCTAGCTGTCGTGTATACTCCTTGATATGTAAAAAACACGAACGGATAAAGATACCGACTCCGGATTTTCACCTACTTGTTCAGAAAAACGGGCCTCTTCCAAAAAGTGACTGTAATTTGATTAAGCTTAATTTTCATAGCGTTTTTTTATTGCGCATCTGAGAAACATGTTGCGCGACTCTCTGTGGCCACTGTAACACTGAGAACTAGGCAACAGCGCACAGCTGTGATTGGCTACTGGCACCAGCTGGTGGGAGGAGCACCGCTAATCGACTGTCCTTGAGCGGCCTAGTAGTTCTGTGCCTGGTATACCTGTCCCACTGCATTGTTGACAGCCGACTCGCTTAGAGCCCCGCATCTCGATACACTGGACTATTGCCTGTGGGCACGTCTCAAGGCCATTGTTTATGCAATGCCAGTTCCGGACATAGCAGTTCTTCGCCAGCGAGTGGAACAAGGTTGCCAGCAGATACCTTGTAATTCCTGGAGTATTTGAACGTGTCAGGCAATCAATGACGCGGCGTGTTCGAGCGTGCATTCTGTCACAAGTTTGGAATTTCAAGCACTTATTGTAGAGTGACGTACCACTGCTGGTACACGAACGTGGCTGCAGCTACTCGAACTGGAATGTGCCAGGAAGACTATTACGAATACATCCAGTGAATACATCCAGTGCAACGTTGGAAAGTCTGTAACGCGGAAACTATCGACTTTAGGACATAAGCTCGTAGGGACATTTTGTGTGGTTTTTTGGTGTACTATCCACCCCTCGATTACTTCCCACATATTTGGCAACGTCCTGTACTTTTTGCCGTGTACAAATATATATTTTGCTGTCTGGAACAAACCTACCTCTCAGTTGAATGGTTTCATCGTAGTTGTTGTATGTTGTTGTTTCCGTGTCTTATTATTATTATTTGTTAATTGTTTGCTGTTAATGTTTAAATAACTTTAAGGATCTCCGTTGCTCCCTTATTCTTTGGCTCCCTTTTCTGTTGTGGTATTCTTTTTCTGACTTATGGTTGGCAATGGACGTGAGTGGCAGGGGCCGAGTGTGCAGCGTACACTGAGAAAAAGGTTTTTTTTTAAAGTTTGTTTGGTGCAACCAAATTAATTTGTTAACAGCTTCGGTTATTATAAAAAGTGTATCGCGGAGGGATACAAAACGGTCAGAAAACTATTTCCTGTGTGGTGCTTTCAAAATTGCCCAGTAAAACGGGAACACGAATATAGGCTGCTTGCGGCAAAGCGAGCACTCTTGAAATCAACTTTTGAAAAAATAATTGGCCATCAACTGCATAAATTTTACCGCAAACACTGGCATTCGGGTTCCCAGCTAATCTGGCGTCGAATGATGTAAAATACGTGTTTTCAGGCTTTTGCGGCCATCGTCACGATGACTACCTTGGCTTCCGGGCTGGAGCCGCGTATGGCTGGTTCCTGGAACCGACGTTTCGCCACACACTAAAGTAGGTATATTCAAGGCCACAAGATGACTGAAAGAAAATTATATACTTGCATACAGAACTTTCAGTTATGCTTGTACTGCAAATGATGGTCACGCTGTGTTGCAAATAACCCCTCGTGGTGTATTGTTTGATAAATAAAAAAAAACAATTTCTTATGCAAGAAAGCTACATTTTTGCAAGACAAAATAATTTGAAACCATTGAGAATACAGGCTGTCATGAGATTAACGTTTGTAGCTTACTAGACAATGCATGTTTGCTGAAATAAGTAATTGTAATATTTTTTTATATTTTTGTTCCGGGAATAAGAGTAATCCATGGTCAGAATTCATTGATTACGTTGATGGTTTTCATAAAATTCCTTATACTATAAGAAAAATTATAGTAGCTGGTAGAATTGATTATTTTGGAAGATTAGTTTCAGTAACATTCTTTATGGGCAATGAAAGTGGTCCACGGTGGTTGCGCTCTGTATTGCTGTTTTGTAATAAAGTCTATAAAAAAACAGGATGAAGTGGTTTGAGATAGAAAACTTGCCCTGAACTTTGACCTTGAAGATGCCTACTGCGATGTATGGCGAAACGTCGGTTCCAGAAGCCAACCAGACGCGACTCCAACGCGGGAGGCGAGACAGCCTAAGTAAACTATAGTTCCAAGTCTTAACGTTGTATTGTGATAGTTATATTTACATTTACAGCAAGTCAAGTGGCTGTTTTTGTTGTTTTACCACACGGGTGTACAAATTGGCTTATTNTTACATTTACAGCAAGTCAAGTGGCTGTTTTTGTTGTTTTACCACACGGGTGTACAAATTGGCTTATTAGTAACACATTTATGTTCCTAACAATTTTGCTTTTTCACTCCACTGACGCGTGAATAAAGCCATTACGACCATAGCAATATAAACGTTACATGTAGTGGAAAAGGATGCAAAATGAGATTGAAATTATATATTGAGCATGTTTTTTTTTAAGTGGGCAGTTAACTGGGACGGGCTATACCCGAAAATGTATGCTAGGATCCCATGGCACATCACTTAGTACCACTAATACATACGCAGGCCTGCACGTTGTCAGCTGAAAGAAAATTTCGAAATCACGCCAACTAGCAATCTTGAAGAACACTATTTCATCCCTTACTGCTTGAATGGAGTTTTTGTTCAGACACATTCCTCCCACATATTCTTCTTATGCCGCGTTTGAAAATGTAATTCTTCAGCTCCATAAGTAACATCGCGATAATACTCCACGCTTATTCAGTTCTAAACATTGTTTTTACTGTTGATATTTATACTTTTTCCCCACCTTATTTTTCAGATACATTTTTAGTGCGCAGTCACGTATCATATAGTATATTCTTAAAAGGTTTGAAGGTGGTTTATGATAAATATTATTTCTCGTTTATAAATTAGTTTTGCAATAGTAGTTTTGAATACGATAATTCGTATTCTCTAAGTAGGCTACTAAATATCTTGCACTGCCAACCTAAATGGGGTGTTCTTCGTACAGCGAGGAGAACACATGGATATTATAGAGGATAAGAAGTTGTTTATTTCATGCATGATGTTTATGTAGACTAAGTGCTTTCGCTTGTTTTTGTGAGTGGAAATTTCTTCTGCAGTTTTGTCAGAACTGCCGAATATACAAGGCGATGACACCACTAATCATAGTACATTCGCACTATAATATTTTTAAAGCAGTCCTTGAATTTTAACCCTAACTTTAGTAGCACACATTTTAACATAGAACTTCTTCTTTTTTATAGAAAAAGAATATTTTAAATAACGAATATAGAAGTCGGTTATTTCAAGAGTTGTCTACTATAAATAACGAAGTTCGTAATAGCAAAATAATTGTTTTCCAGCTTCCACCTTATCAACGAACGGATAGCCTACCCATTATTAGGTGCACAGCTGTTATTTTGACGTGTAGCGGCATAACTGAAGTAAAAAGTCTTCATTTAACAGTGAATCAAATTAAAAGTGTTCCATTGTTTAAAATGGAAAATTGATCTCAGTGCTACAGGATATTTAATAATACAGAAACGAAACCGCTGCACATTCCGCGAACTCCACCCGCACACGCCAGCAAAATGACGTCACTGCGTAGCCAGCAAAATGTAACGTCGTTCGCCAATCAGTACCTGGTAACCTTCTCGACAACTGGCAGCCCTGCCAATTGGGGATGTTTCACAGTCTGCAGTAACCAATCAAATCCTCGCGCAGACAATCAAAGAATGGGTGCACCCACATCAAAGTAACCGGCACGCATCTCGTCTCTCTATACTTTTTACTCAGCGACAGTGTTTTGCACGCCTCTGAAGATCATCTTTCAAGCGGGGCGCTTATTTATGGAACGTTGATGGGTGACTGGCTGCGACAGATGAGAAACACTCGTTCAGAACCGTGCGTAATCAAACAGTGTTGGCACGACTAAGAACTAGTAGGAGATGAACAGTCTGAAAATAACTGCCCTTCAGCAGTTAGTGTATCATCGTGTATATTTTCATATAAAGAGAATTTTTTTAACAACACCAACCAACTCCAGCAGGTTATTCCTTACGAAAATATGAGAAGAAAACTAACGAATCAATTTTCTTTTACGTGATTATTAGGGACTCCGGAATTTGACGAAAATATTTCTGCACGTGCTATATGTCAATACCCTATGAGCATACTAGCAGTTTTATTTTGCTTGTTGGCGGCCGTGTCTTTGCAGGAAGACATTTTCTTACTTTACTGGCCAATCAGAATCAGGTTACTCAGATACTGTACGTCTGTGATTCGCGGTCAGACACCTGAGAGGCGGAACACGTAAATCATCAAATGACGAAAGTGGATCTGATCTAATATGTTATGAAATACAACAGGTCATGAAATATTTTCGCAAAACTCGGGTGTCCCCAGTGTAAGGAAGCTATACTCCGCCAAAGGTCCAGTTTTTAATGCTTTCAGTTGAAAACGCCATAAAGTATTTGCGATTAAGTAATAATTCGGGTGAATAGTGATTCACATAACGGAGATCTTACACTTCTCAAAACGCGATTGGTAATATCATGCCCCTTCATTATGTAAATGGGGATTGCTACCCTGTGTTTTCGTGAAACTTTGTAACACTAAGTTATAAACTATCTGTTAGTACAAATTATGAATCACCACGTATGTATCACGGAAAACGTCGCCTTTTCGGAACACTCTCAGATGATCCGTTTTCGAGAGATCCATGTGGAAATTTTAAACAGAAGGTAAGTGGGCTGGCCGGTAGTCAACGCACAATTCACACGACGTTTGACTGAACGATGCGTGATTGAAAAACGCATAACGCCTACTGTGCAAAGAGTCGTGCGGTAGGTGTGAATCAGGGTGAGCTGCATTAACAGATGATGAGAGCACGTTCACGTATTGTGCACCGCCATGGGGGCAAATTAGTAAATACGCGTACTGTGTACTGTGACAGCAAATTGAACACTGTAGTAAACGAGCGTATTGAAACTTTACTACATTCTACACTTACAAAAGTAAGTGCGCTAATCAATCAGTTCAGCCACACGTTTTGCACACGACTGATTGCGCGCTGTATTTACGGCGAATGCTATCAGGCCGTCACTACAGTATCGTGACGTCATATACCAAGTGGTGTAAAACACGCCTATTAGTGTGGGTTGCCTATCTTCCAGACCACTCGCCTCCTGTTTGAAATTTCTGCGTTGTTTTCTCTAAAACGGTTCACGTTGGAATGTTCCAACAAGGTGATCTTTTCTTTTGATTTAAACCTGCTGATTCGTAATTTGTATTGGTAAACAGTTTATTGCTTATTCTTACGAAGTTTCATTCAAACATAGGTTGTCAAGCCCCATTTATTTACTGAAGTGGGATGATATTATCGACAAATTTTCATAGGTATGAGATCTCCGTTATACAAATCACTGTCCACCTACTCGTAACTTAATCGCAAGTACTTTCTTATGCTTTCAACGAAAAGCGTTTCAAAACTCGACATTTGAGGACCCATATCTCACTTAACAATTACATTAGAGAAAATATTGTTACATAAGTATTCGTCGTATTTTTTTATAAGGAAAAATCTACCGGATTTTGTCGGCGTTGTTTGAAGAAAAAAAACAATCCTGTATATCCGTGGAACATAATTCATATGCCAAATTCACAGGTCTAAAATGGAAGTTCAAACGGAAGAGATTAATATAAGGAACCGGGGTCGCAAAACTTAACTTCTCCTCCAAGCATGTAGAGAAGTTACAGGAGCAGGTAGGCAACAAGCGTCAGGCATTCTAATACAGGTAGGCCTACGTGGTTTTGAAAACCAGTTGTGTGCTTAGCAAACAAGGAATGGATTAGGTAGACTGCAGGGAGGAAATACGTGCACGTAGTAAATGGTTTATTAATATCAGATAAGGTGGTTTACAAAAGTTGATCGAAACGGAGCCCAGCAAATTTCAGTGCACACGTTGCAACGACGAACCATGTTCGCCTGGAACTGTTCATAAATGTCAGGTATGGTGCGCACAGAACCACGCGCTGCTACGACACGCGCGACCAGGTCTTCTTCACTGACCACAGACGTTTTGTATACCAGGGATTTCACACGTCACTATAAAAAAAACTGTCTAGCAGGGTAAATGTCCGGCCCGCCAATGAACTGGCCCACCTCTGCCAATACACCGGCCTTGGGAATGTTGCATCGAGCCTGTCCGCCGCAATCTCTGCTACGGCCGTAGAAACGTCGCGGAGGGGAGGGAGGGACGTCGCATGCCTCCGCTGCCCTTGAACTGCTGTTCATGTCCGCCAGCTCAGTCCGCGTGAAGCCTGACCAACCGCAGGCACGTGCTGTTTTGCCAGCAGCGGCCAAGGCCACTTCCACGCACGCGTCGATTGCACCTTCAGTGATGCTTGTTACCTTCCTGCCCCTGTAACTTCACTACAGTGTTTGGGGAAGAAGGGATGGTCTGCGACCCCGGGTTCCTTTATCGCTCTCTTCCTTTCGCACCTCCCTCTTATCCGTGGGAGTTTNAGAAGGGATGGTCTGCGACCCCGGGTTCCTTTATCGCTCTCTTCCTTTCGCACCTCCCTCTTATCCGTGGGAGTTTGGCACATGAGTTCTGGTCCACAGTATACATATCCTGGGAAATGGGGAAAGTTAAATGACAGTAATCGCAGTACACCNAGAAGGGATGGTCTGCGACCCCGGGTTCCTTTATCGCTCTCTTCCTTTCGCACCTCCCTCTTATCCGTGGGAGTTAGGCACATGAGTTCTGGTCCACAGTATACATATCCTGGGAAATGGGGAAAGTTAAATGACAGTAATCGCAGTGCACCNGGCACATGAGTTCTGGTCCACAGTATACATATCCTGGGAAATGGGGAAAGTTAAATGACAGTAATCGCAGTACACCACTTGACATTAATATACATGTCTGTACTTGTATATATGCTATATATATAGAAATATGATTGATATATATACACACATTCATCTTCACGAAAATAATTGCACTTACAAGTAAGTGACGGATTGCAATACTATCGGAAGGAAGGCAAAAGTTAGCAGGAACGAAAATTGATCACAAATTGAAACTGGTATGGTCAATATTTATTGCTCTACACATACGCGTCTCAGTACGACGTCGGGCCTCCATGTTTGTGAACACATCGCGTCAGACGTAGTGGCATGGAGTTGCAGAGGTCGCTAATGGTGTCCTGCGATAGTCCATCCCATGCATNACACATCGCGTCAGACGTAGTGGCATGGAGTTGCAGAGGTCGCTAATGGTGTCCTGCGATAGTCCATCCCATGCATCTTCAATATTCGCTCGCAGGTTCTCACAGATTGTGCGGGAGAGGGAGGAGGGGAGTCGTAATACAGCGGTCAATAGCATTCCACGTATTTCCGCTTGGGGACAGGTATAGCGATGCGGCTGACCGTAACAGAGTAGCCATGGCTTCAATACCAGAGAGTTTGTGTAAAGTATAGATACAAGTGGAGAGGCCCTGCACCTTTGCTGCGTGTAGTGTCATCTGAAGCCAGGGAGCGGAGCTTGTTACCCGACTCAGTTCTGGAAGAAGACCCGGAGCGGCGGAGGAAAATGACGCTCCTAGCGTGCTAAAACTTTTACACTTATCACGTCGTTTCTCCGAAACCGCTCGTTCAAACGGTTTCATATTTTGAGGATTTGCGCGCAGGTTTTTCCATGCCATCACATACTAGTTGTTTTTTAGGAATAACGTAAGACAACGTAAGAAAAATATGTATTTATTAAACGTTTGTGCAAAATTACTGAAAAGTTGCAGCGAAAAAATTAAAGATGTTTTGAATTTTTTTTGTTTGAAGAGAATGATGAGGGGATGAAATCGTATGAAATGTAGAGCCACCACGGAAATGTTACGTGGAGGTTGCCGAATTGTTGTCGGTGATCTGGTTTTCACGTAATGGGCTGATAAGTGTAGAGTATTTTATGGTCAGCGTGAATTATCAGGCGTCGAGTTCAAGCATTACATCAATCTCGGTACATTTTTTCAACACGTGTTAAAATAGTGATTTGTGTACTAAGACAATTCGTTCTCTCTGAAAATATTATTATTGTGTTTTGTTTTCTATCTGAATACGTTGTGGAGAATGGACTGTGTGATATGTGTTATATTTGGTGGTTTTTAGCAGCAGTTGTCATGTACATTGTTTCGGGCTATTAAAAAGGTAAAAAGACTCAGTTGGAATTTCAAGTTATTCAAGATGTTATTTATTCCTGTTTGGTTTCTTTTTCATCATGAAGAGCAGTATGTTTATCAAAAATTAATTATATATATTATCCAATCGTTTTAAGGGATTTTGTTTTAAGAACCTAATTCGTTACTGAGTTAGAGTCGGAGCTATATTTGATATAAGAGACGCCCCGTACAAATTTATAATAGAATATATATTAAAAGACCAGTCAAACATTTATTCCCATTTATAAAATTACTGTTATAATAATTTAACTGAATATAACAGTTCTACTTTACCGCATAGCAATGTGATGATAGTTTGTGGTTTCCTATTTGTATCATCACAATGTGAGTATTGTAGAAGTTGAAAAACTGTGATTTAATAAATATAGGTAGTATTTGATAGCAGTTTTTCCGCATATATGACTCTAATTAACAGAAAATGCCAACATGGTAGCAGAGATCCGTTGTTATTAAGTGTGAAGAAAGACACAAGCTAAACTAACTTACATGGCAGAAAATAGAGATGGCTTTATTCTTCAAACATTTGATGGAAAAAACTACGATAAATGGAAGTTCAGAATGAAATTGTTTTGGAAATAAAAAACTGCTAAGATGTCATACATGATGATAAACCTCAAGGCAGTTCTGAAAAAGATTGGTTTAAAATGGAAATTAAAGCTAAAAATTACATCGTTAATAGTGTAAACAACTCTCAACTGGAACTAATAATATCAGAAATGGCTGAAAAATATGTGATTAAAAAGTTTTTGAAACATATCTGCCAAAAAGTAGTGCAAATAAGTTATTGTTCAAAAGAAAACTTTTGGAGCTAAAAATAAAGGAAACTGATAATTCTGCATATTTCTTAAATACATTCGAAAAACTATGCAATCAGTTGAAAAATGCAGACGCAGAAGTGAACAAGGAAGACAAATTAAATTACATGTTTCTCACGCGTTGTAAATATTATTGATGCATTACCAGAAAAGGAAAAGTCAGTTGAATATGTCAAGTCAAGGTTGTTATTGGGACATAATAAAAGATAATCAAGTAACGATGGAAGTTATTTACAAATTTCAATTCACACAGAGCAAGGGATGTAAATATACAACAAAGATCCAAAAAAAGATTTATTTACGGTAATAAAACTATTATATGTTATAGATGTAATCAGCAAGGTCATATTCAAAGAAATTGCTTGATTACAAACTGGAAGAAACACACATATAATCACAGAGAAAATACGTTATGGAGAGGAAAATATTCGAGAAACAGAAACAATATAATGGCAGAAAATTCGACTGTATATAACAAAGTCACATGTTAAGTCATTCATCCTAGACGTAAAGACATCAAGAATGAATTCATCAAACAACACTGAAGAAAGCAGTGAAACTGTCACTTGGCTGTTGGATAGTGGATGTTCAGATCATATCGTAAACGATGATAAATATTTCAGTGAGTATAAAACTTTAGAATGTCCTGTTTTAATTAAGGTAGGTGGTTACTTCTCTCTATGAAGTGATACAATTGGTAATATTTTAATATTTTTAAATGTTGATGGAACACTCGTCAAAACTATAATTAATAATGTTTTTGTGCCAAATATGCTACAAAATTGATTAAGTGTTTAACGCATTGTCAGTGAGAAAAATGTGATAACATTCAATAAAGATAATGCTGAAATTTATGACTCAACAAATTATTTAATTGCTGTAGCGTTTTAGAAAAATTAATGTTTTGAACTGGCACGTAAAGTAGGATACATAAATAATGTAAAGGAATACACAAGTGACACTCGGATATCAAATAAGGAAAAATGGCATAGAATTCTTGATCATACTAATTTCATTAACCTAAAATAATTGTGTGAAAATAAGGCACTAAATGGTTTACCTACCAAAATTGAAAATATTTATATGCAATGCGAAGTTTGCTTAGCAAATAAAATGTCTAACTTGCCATTTGAAAATAACAGACATATAGCAAATTACATATTGGAAAGTATACACACAGATGCCCATGGTCCAATTAATTCTACTGTATAAAAAGGTGAAAGATTTTTTGTAACATTTATTGACGACTATAGTAGAACTTCTATGGCTATAGCGTAATGTATCAAAAACAAAAGTGAAGTTTTTGACTGCTTCGTGCAGTATAAAAATGTATTAAAAAATCAGACTGGCAAAAAGATAAAAGAAATTCGTTGTGATAAAGGACAACAAAAATTTTACAGGTTCGTGAAAAAAGAAGGTATATTATATATTTAAAACCAATTCCAGCATACCCTCACTAATTAAATGGTGTTGCGGAAAGATACAACAGAAGTATCATGGCTCGCACCAGATGTTTAATATCTGAAGCAAAGATTAACAATGGGTACTGGCCTGAACACACACACACACACACACACACACACATATATATATATATATATATATATGAGTGTGTGTATATATACAGTTGTTTATTTAGAGAACAGATTACTGACAAATACAAATATCAGAAAAACACCATATGAGATATTTTTCCACAAGAAACCAACTGCTTTAAATCTCAGAATATATGGAAGTGCAGTTTTTCTGAGAATTCCTGAAGAGTGTAGAAAATCCAAGCTACATCCAAAAGCTGTTAACGGTATACTCATTGGATACAAAGATGTGGATTACAAAATATTCGTATATAATAAAGTCATTGTCAGTCGTCATGTGAAGTTTGTTGAAAAAACATCAAAATGCATAATGTTCACTTATGATGAAAATTAGAGTAACAAAACAAGAAGTAATGAGACAAAGGAAAAAGTGAATGAAGAAAAGGCTGAGGAAGAATATAATGCTGAAATTAAGGAGGCGAGTAGAATTGATATTCCACCGGGAGAAAGAAGATTGCCAAGGAGATTTGTCGATCACGTCGTATNATTAAGGAGGCGAGTAGAATTGATATTCCACCGGGAGAAAGAAGATTGCCAAGGAGATTTGTCGATCACGTCGTATATGTGAATTTCTGTGATGCGTCAATGCCTATTAGTTACGAAGAAAATTTCAACAATTCAGAGTCTAAAAAATGGCAAAAAGCAATGGATGAAGAGATTAATAGTTTAATGGAAAACAAAACATGGGAGGTTTGTAATGAACCAACAGATAAAAAAATAATATAAGTAAAATGTATTTATAAAATCAAGTCGGATGAGAAACACAAAGTGCGAATTGTGGCAAAGGGATTTCAGCAACATATAATGAAAATGATGAAATATATTCACCAGTTGCCAAAATGACAACATTAAAAATGTTATTACTATTGCATGCATCAAGAGCTGACAAATTGAACAGATGGATGTTGAAACCGCTTTATTTNCATTAAAAATGTTATTACTATTGCATGCATCAAGAGCTGACAAATTGAACAGATGGATGTTGAAACCGCTTTATTTACCGGGAATATTACATTTGAAGTGTACAGCCATCCACCTGATGGTTATGATGTGGAACCGAATAAGGCCTGTCTACNACCGGGAATATTACATTTGAAGTGTACAGCCATCCACCTGATGGTTATGATGTGGAACCGAATAAGGCCTGTCTACTTCGAAAATCACTAAACGGATAAAAGAGAGTCCATACGATTGGTATGAATGCTTTCATGATTTCATGGCAAGTATAAATGTCTAAATATAAAATTATGATTGCTGTTTATGTATAGGATGAATAAATGGTAACAAAATATACGGGGTCCTGTATGTCGATGACTTATTGATTTGCGGAGATGATCTTATGGCCAAAAAAGAAATAAAAGAAATAATAAGTAGGCGCTTTCCCACGAAAGATTTAGGAAAAGTGAAATTGTCTTTAGGAATATGCATAGAATATTGCCCGGAAGAGAAGAAAATGTACTTGTCAAGAACAATGCATTTAAAGTCTTGTTGAAAAATATAATCTTAAAGATTCGAAGAAAATTGACTGACCCATGAAATCCAATTTAAAACTGGAACCAGCTGATAAAGGAAATAATAATTTGATGTGCAGAAATTTTATTGGAGCTTTATTATGCATTGCAAATGGTACTCGACCAGATATATATTTCCCTGTAAATTATCTGAGCCATTTTCAAAATAGTTATAGCGATACACATTATAAGTATGCACTACGTGTACTTAAATATTTATATCATACTCGCTCCTTGAAGTTAATTTATCATGCAAGCTTCGATAACATTGTGGATGATTATGTGGATGCTGATTGGGCAGCAGATATTATTGATAGAAAGTCGACCACAGGGATTTTGATTCGTGTTTTTGGAAACGCTGTAATGTGGAAATCTCAAAAACGAAAAAACGTTTCCAGAGCGTCTACGCGTGCTAACCAGTACGCTCTTGCCGATTGTGTAAAGGAAGTGTTGCCAATTCAAGGAATGTTAAATGATATTGGTATAACAATGAGCAATCCTGTGATAATTTATGAAGATAATAGTTGTGCTATTGCTTTGTCTAAAAAGGGTACATTTTTCAAGAATTCCAAGCACATTGATATTAGTTATCATTTTGTGAAAATCATATTCTGTAGAAAGTAATGACGTCACTGATTTGTGATGCACTGACATTTTACAATATTTTCTGTTGGTGTTACCATATACCTTTAACAAAATTCGTAGGGTAGCCAAAATCAAACAGACTGTTGTCCCTATTTTAACAGTATTTGAGGGTAACGGCTACAGAATTATGGTTCCAACAACAATATTTTTCTTTCCGTGTTTTTATTTCCTGAAATGTATCTGTAAAAATACCCACGTTCATTTCAATATTATCACAGTCTCTATACCTCTTTCTCTCCATTTTTCCTTCTCTCACAATGTAAATATTTTACTCTTAGAAAATTAAGTAAAATAATAATTTATACTCAAATACTGCCTTTGTTAAGTAAATACTTTTAAATAAAATGTCTCACTCTTTAACACTTTGAGTGCTGCCCGACGTAACATTACATCACCTGAATTTAACCGAGCTGTGTGGAGTTTGTCGTAACATTGACATAACGATGTCTGCATTGTTTGAAGACACTGCGAAGAAATGTTACTTCGCCTGCTGTTTTCATAAGGTTATCTACAACGTAACATTGCGTCAGCAACACTCAAAATGTAAAGCACTTGAATGAACGGGATGGAGTGTATATTATTCTACGTAAGAAAGAACACTTGTTAGGGGCACCTTCAACTCGGCAGTATATTGTTAGAGAGCCTGCCAGTAATGAATGTTGTATAGTATAGTAAGTGTGTCCAGTGTTGGGTGAACCAGTGCAGGTCGGTTGTAAGTGGGAATGCAGGAACTAACAGAACCACTGGTCATACAGACGCGAGTATAAGCGATTCACTTCTTGCATTTCTTAATTGGCAGTAAATATTTACGCACCTAAAGTGTTAAAGAAAGAGGCGAGTAGTTAAACCATTAGTTATAAATAGGTCCAGTGACTTTTCGCGTAAAAATCGGAACACATAGTAGACTCCAATACTATATACACACCTCAGCTGTTGTTATGCCTCCATTGGCTGCCGGTGCCGTGTCCGTCTTTGACCAAGCCACTCAGGACTAAGTAACTCCGACACTGAACCTTCGTGATTCGTGCGCAAACGGTTAACACGGGCCAGAACATTTTTTTTAGCCAATCAAAGAAGCTGGACGACCCTACAGTTCTTTGGACTATCTTGTTTCGAAATATTTTCGCGAAATATCACTGCCCCTAGTTATAAATACTAAATTATTCGGGCATGTGATTTTTCGTGAGTAGGTGTACGTCAAAACTCTGCAACGTCGTTTGACTTTGATATTTATGGCTGTGAGACTCGTTATTTCCGCGTATTAGTTGCGTGCACATATAAGAGTCTAGATGTGAGGGGAAAAAACATATATATGTATATATACAAACTCCGCCAGGCTATTCCTTACGAAAATATGAGACGAAAACGTACCTACACTTTTCTCTTAAGTGACTTCTAGGACACATGATTTTCACAAAAATATTTCTGAGCAGGCTAGATTTCAATTTCGTGTTCGCCTTCTGGCAGTTTTTTAAAAAAAAAAAACGAAATTGGTAGCTTGGCTTTGAGATAACGCATTTCATCACTTGGCTGGCCAATCAGACTTAGAGTACTCCGTCTCTTATTCACTGGCAGACGCGTAAGATGCGTAACAAGTAAATCGGCCAATCACAAAAGTGGATTTGAGTTTAAGTGTTTCGAAATAGTCTGCAACTACTCCAGAAATCTTTTCGTGAAAATCGGTTGTCCCTAGTGATTACAAAGGGAGTAATGCTATCCCCCCCCCCAACTAATTTTGAAATGCTTTTTATTAAAAATACTCGAAAGTACTTTATATGAATTCACAACAAATCGGTGGATAATGATTTGTATAACGGAGACCTTTCACCTCTGAAAAAGCGGTTGGTAATACAACCTTCCTTCATTATCTAAGTAAATGGGGGTTGCCACCCTATGTTTACATGAAACGTTTAATCAATAAGCTGTAAACGATCTGTTAAGATGAACTGTGAATCGACGACGCGTCTAAATTAATGCAATTTATCATCTTGCCGGAACACTCTTAGGTCGGGCCGTCTTCGAGAAATCCATGCAGAAATTTCAAAATAGAAGGTGAGTGCGCCTGACAGTTAGGCAAAACCCAACCCGCAAGTCTTGCCTGAACGATACGCGTGTGAAAGCGAATAGCTCTCGCTGTACTTTGGAACGAGCAAATAGTCGTGTGCTAGGCGTGCGTCTGGGTGAGTTGTTGAAGGCACGTTGATGCACGAGTATTGCGCGGCACCAAACAGGCACACAAGTAAATAAGTGGCTATGTACTATGACTGCAAAATGAACACAAGGCAGATAATACTCTACTAAACGTATGTATTTCAACATTTCATATTTATACAATCACTAAAGTAAGTGCACTAATACCACTGTTTACAGGAATTGTCTAGAAGTCCTACCATAGGCTTCGCGACAGATATTGTGTGTTGTCTACTTCTCCAGCCACTCATATTCCGTTCTGAAATGTCCGCATTGATTTCTCGAAAACAGTTCATCTGAGTGTATTTCAACAACAAGACGACTTTTTCTGTTAATAACACGATTCATAATTTGCCTTCGTTTACAGCTTAATGTTACAAAGTTTCATGCAAACACAGGGTGGCAACCTTCATTAAGTTAACTAACTAATAAAGGTGATTTTACCAACCGCGTTTTCCCTCGAGGTAAAAGNCAGGGTGGCAACCTTCATTAAGTTAACTAACTAATAAAGGTGATTTTACCAACCGCGTTTTCCCTCGAGGTAAAAGACCTCCGTTTTACAAATTATTATCCATCGATCTATTACTTCATCTCAAGTACTCTCTAATAAAGCATTTAATAATTCGTTTGGGGGGGGTGCATAATTCTTTAAATAATCACTTAAAGAAAGAGTAGTAAATAGGTTTTTGTCTTCTATTTTCGTAANGGGGGGGGTGCATAATTCTTTAAATAATCACTTAAAGAAAGAGTAGTAAATAGGTTTTTGTCTTCTATTTTCGTAAGGAATATCCTGCCCAAGTTTTTAGGTGTTGTTCACAAACATCATGTATACACGCGCACACACACACACACACACACACACACACACACACACATACACTGTGGTTGCTCATTTTTAGAAAGACCCCGTATATTNCACACACACACACACACACACACACATACACTGTGGTTGCTCATTTTTAGAAAGACCCCGTATATTCATCCCCAGGCACCAGTAAGTGCTGATATTAGACATGCTTAGATATCCGGTAATTTTGCTGATCCAATCGGCAATAAGCTGGAGTCCACAATTCTTTGCGTATTACAGAATCATTGAGTTATTCATTAGGTGTCACTCGAGTTTAACCCCAGACCAGGTAACCCTGGATTCGGTCCTTTCTTCACTTACAGGTCCATCATTCGACGAAAGTCATTTGGGACACGTCTGACAATCTGTTGGTCCTATAGAAGCAGAAACACATATGCGTGTGTGGTTGAAGTTCGACTTATCTTGAAATGAATTCGTAATATTTCCGAGTCTCTGGAAATACTTGACAGCACCCAACCTCCTGTCTGATAGGTACTGGGGTCTTTCTTGGGGGGCCAAGGTGATCATGGCGTGGGTTTTGTCAACCCATCTACTCCTCAGTCGCCGAGCGCCAAGGGGGTTTGAGGTTACTGGTTCGATTCCTGTATGATATACGACTGTGCGAGCCGTTTGTAGATGTCTGTTCCCTTTCAGACACCGCGCAAGCTGGACTGCAGAGTAATCGTACGTGCGTTTTAAGAACAAATGATTTTACTTGTACAGAATCTGCTTACACGCGAAAAGAAATAATACTTCCGACTAAGGCGGAACACAACTTTCAACAGATCGCACTTGTTGCAAACATCCTTTTGAAGCTCTTGAACATGGCCAAAATACGCATTTTCCGGATGTTTCAGTTGAAAATATTCTCGGTAAATTCCTGCGAAACTAGTATGGGACCCTACATTGAACTTTGCTACCGATTTTCCACCAATTAAATTATAGTGCCAACGCTTAAAGTCCCGTAGTAAATGTTGTGCAGCGGAAAGCTTACACGCCAGTTCGGAAAGTTGCCCTTTGCTGTGATGGAGCATTTGACGCGCGTGCCAATTTCGCCCTTATCGCTTCGTTGCTGCCATGCCTCAAAAGAGGCGAACCGGTCTATAGCAGTGGCGTGATTGGAAAGAGTGTGGTTGGTAAGCGAAAATAAAAATAAAAAGGAATCTCTACTTACTATGACGGCTGAAAGTGCAGAGAGCCTTCCTTACAAGGCGTGTGAGAAAGTCACTTTAAAATATAACGTCATTATTGTTGAGCATCTGTTAGTTATCTAAAAATAGGCAAGACATCCTTATCGCTGAGTAACTGTTTCACCTTTGACAATGAGCAAGTCTTGACACGAGGGAATTTACGCAGCAGGAGAATCTGTCACGAGTTCTAGCTTGATATCTTCCATCAATGGAAAACGCCAGTCACTCCAGTTATCATGTTTAAAAATGTCCGACAACAGCTCTTTGACTAGCTCAGATAAAGATTTAGCGAGCTCTCAAAATGCTTTTACGTGCGCGAATATTTTTGCCGGTGAGTATTAATACATTCGTTGCAATAACGGACGATGGATTTAGCCGACCGTAGAAACAACTGATTTTCGTGGAAAGATTTCTTTGAACACCGGCACTTGTCTTAGCGAGGAGACGTTATCTTGCTGGACTGGACCAATCAAAATTAAGTTAACGTGATATTGGGCTTCTATAAATCGTAGATATTTGTATGACAGGTACAACTAGTAATACATTTTTTTTCCGCTAAAATCAAGTGTTTCTTAGTATCCGGATATTTCACAGACTTATTTGGCCGAAGGGCTACAGACTCCGCGATCCTCTAAACACCGGTGTGACCTTCGTTTCTCGTTGGCTGCGCAATATTGTGGGAATTTTCCTTCATTTCAGCCGAGTTCCGGTCTCTCTGTCTACAGCCGTTTATGGTCTAAGAGGTTTGGCAAATAAATTGTGAAAAAAAATCAACTCATATATATATATGTATATATATATATATATATATATACACACACACACACACGCGAGTTTGAAGTCTAGGTGGTACCTAACGACACATAAAAAATTTCAGGAAATTTATGGTAATTACACATTGGAAAAAAAATATATAAATTTACACAAACAAAGCTTTGGTAGTTTTACATTTTTGTATGTGTGATTTTGGAAAACAACTACAGTATGTGTAATTATACACTAATGTGTTTACGACTGCAAAAAGGCCCTGAAATCTCTGTTTAAAACACACGATTGTAAAGATTTATTAACTATAAAGTTGGTGTTACATTATAAATACGTTTAAAAGTATTTTTAAAAATACATCGAAACAAAGTACTAAACCTCTTAATTTTACATTTTATTACTGCACTTTTATTGTTTTAACACACTGTTCTCGTTGTAATAGTAACACATGTTCCATGCTGCACTTTTGCGATTAATAAGTATATCTTAATGTAAACTAACAACTTGAGTAAAAATACTGTTGTTATGAACAAACAAAGAATTAATTTAATTACACAAACTCTAGTGCCATTTGCTTGAGGAGACAGCCCAAAAAGTTTTGTTTTATTTAATGGGCGTGTGAAGTGATCGGATTGAACAGCTCAGTCGTCCCACGGTTACAAGCGCCTGCTCTTTATCACTTGTACAACTCAGCGAAAATAAGCATCACGGGGAATAAAAAGGTGTTTTGCAAACGACGAACAGTACTCGAAGACATCAGCAGATTATGTCAAATACAACCAAGTCTAGCAGCAATCGCTTTGCTCTTATACCACAATACCGTCCACGCGTATTATTCCACGTAACTATCCCCAACAATTGCAAGTTGCTGGTAGTCAAGTGGTTACGATTTCTGACTGCTACTGTGTGGGTCACGAGTTCGACTCATGTCAAGACCAGAAAGTTATAAGGTGGTGAAATGCACGAGAGTTGATGGTCCAAGATAGCAATATATAAATCATAAGTGTAATGGGTGTGTATATCGCGTAATTTGTGTCTACGACTTTTGGACAAACTGTAAAATTCACACCTGCCATAGTGTAATATTGCACAAACAATTAAAATGTATTTTCTTTCTAGGTGTACGTGTTATTTGGCACAACAGCTTGTATTAATACAAGCACGGTGGCTTGATTATTTTAATTGTTTTAATGGCATTTTTACTGTGACACAAAAGTAAGAACACATAAACGTGGTTGATGTGAAATTACACTGATGTTGGTGGAAACTCTTGCTGCCACATACATTCTGTGTAAAATTACACAACTTTTTTTTTTACAGTGCAGGATACGTAAAATAGTTCCATGCCTCAGCGTCCGAAATAGTTGTTTTCCCTGTGTTGTGAAGACCTATTGTGGACCGCTAGTTCGGCTCTTTTGCTTAAAATTGTAGATTGGTGTTTATTAATGTGTACTGTCATCACATGACTTATCACGTGTGGTACATTGCAATGCATAATTTAGTGCTGTTACAGCACTGCTGTGTAGTGGCCACTGCCGGACTTTTCACGTGTGAGAATCGTGCCGGAAGATGTCGTTGGTTCGCGGGTTTTTTCGGGGATCTCCCGTTCCCCCAGCCACTGCATTCCGGAGCTACTGCGTATCCACCTCTCTTCGTCCTCATCGGTTGTCAAGACCTTGTCGTCAAGACCCACCTAGTCTATATGTAGAATCCACTTCAAGCCCCGAGAAAATAAAAAGCAAGTCAAACGAGACTTTATTTTTTCCGCTGGCATTCGTGCCGTTTGAGATATGTGATCGACCACCAACAAATTCAATATAGCGGAGTGGAAATGATGTGTTTGGACGGCTCATAACATCGGTCTTGAGGGCCGATGAGGGTGATGCGAGATGGGTGTGGAGCAGCGCTGGAATGCTGGTGCGGGAAAAGTGGGAGATCCTCGGAGAAAACCTGCCGACCAGCGTCATCGTTCAGCACTATTCCCACGTGCGAAAATCAGGAAACCACCCCGCCGGGAATCGAGCCCGGTTCGCCTAGGTAGTGACTGGTCCGTGATGGCTCCGCGCAGGAAATGGATGAGCCGCTGCGCGTGGACAATATGGCGTTTCCGGGAAAATCACTTAAACTTCCATTAATACCATTCAAATAATTACCGTATATAAAAATATTATTCCCTTGCTCACTTCATTTTTTAAATTATCACACTCTCAAGATATAAAATGTTTGAACTACTTTGTAAACAATTAAAACTGTTTCCTATTGGGTAACGTGTGTGTGACGTAGCTGTACACTTAGCGTCAGCACGCGTGCGAACGTATTGCTAGCCGGTTATCGTGGATTACAGAGAAACTTTGAAAAAGGGGATGATATCTTTTTTGGAAACCTGTCTTTCTTCCTAAATTTATTGACAGTTTAGACCTGAATTTGCTGGAATTGTCCCCGCCTTCGTTGTTGTTTGAAATGAAGTCGGCGTTTAAAAACACAATTTTAGTACAGCATTAAGCAATGAAATCAAACTTGTAGGTAGATACTTCATTCAAGAATTTTACTCTCACAAATAAATACTTTTTTAGGCTCATGTCGTTATATTTAATGTAAATATAATGCAAACACATACTTTTTAATTCTCAAAAAACGTGAAGGCTTTTATGGGCACTTTTGACAAACATTTTAATTCAATCGTATATCCCTTAGTATTGTCATTTTGGAATTTCAGTATTTTAAAATTATTTCTAGAAATTGAAGATAAAATTAAGTCTNGCCGACCAGCGTCATCGTTCAGCACTATTCCCACGTGCGAAAATCAGGAAACCACCCCGCCGGGAATCGAGCCCGGTTCGCCTAGGTAGTGACTGGTCCGTGATGGCTCCGCGCAGGAAATGGATGAGCCGCTGCGCGTGGACAATATGGCGTTTCCGGGAAAATCACTTAAACTTCCATTAATACCATTCAAATAATTACCGTATATAAAAATATTATTCCCTTGCTCACTTCATTTTTTAAATTATCACACTCTCAAGATATAAAATGTTTGAACTACTTTGTAAACAATTAAAACTGTTTCCTATTGGGTAACGTGTGTGTGACGNCTCTCAAGATATAAAATGTTTGAACTACTTTGTAAACAATTAAAACTGTTTCCTATTGGGTAACGTGTGTGTGACATAGTTGTGCACGTTTTGGTTTTCGCCATATTAGCGTCAGCATGCGTGCGAACGTATTACTAGCCGGTTATCGTGGATTACAGAGAAACTTTGAAAAAAGGGATGATATCTTTTTTGGAAACCTGTCTTTCTTCCTAAATTTATTGACAGTTTAGACCTGAATTTGCTGGAATTGTCCCCGCCTTCGTTGTTGTTTGAAATGAAGTCGGCGTTTAAAAAAACAATTTTAGTACAGCATTAAGCAATGAAATCAAACTTGTAGGTAGATACTTCATTCAAGAATTTTACTCTCACAAATAACCACTTTTTAGGCTCATGTCGTTATACTTAATGTAAATATAATGCAAACACATACTTTTTAATTCTGAAAAACGTGAAGGCTTTTATGGGCACTTTTGACAAACATTTTAATTCAATCGCATATCCCTTAGTATTGTCATTTTGGAATTTCAGTATTTTAAAATTATTTCTAGAAATTGAAGATAAAATTAAGTCTTTATGTACTGAATTAGCACGATATGGGATTAATTATTCAAGAAATAATTCAAACGTAGGCTTAATAAAACGGGCATAAACAGGAGCATACAGCCTCAAATTATGAAGTAATGATCAAAGATAAAATTATTAGTATCTATATCTGACAAGGGACGTTTTCTTATTTTAACAACAAAGTTTGAAAACACAACCTGTCACTTAGTGTAAACAACATTATAAGTTTTAGAGAAACGTAACAGCAATTTCTAGTTGGCCGTACATGAACCGCATTTAAAATATACAATACTGTGTTAAGGATTAGGCCAGTGCAATAACAGTAAGAAAACAACACATTTACATAACGCTGAAATTATCTTCACGCACACATCATGTACTTTTATCGCAAATTTCCAAGGGTTTAAGACGCCTGAGCGACTCCCTAAAGCACCTTATGAGCCACGACTGAAAAAAATGTTCGCATCCCGATGAAAATATTTACGTGCAGCCTCAAAAGGGGGCATTATGGTGTTCCTTCACCTTAAATTGAAGTTGAGGGTTTCGTCTGCTGGCTTGTGAACCTCGCCATCCCTGCCGTCCAGCAGGGACCACAGCCCGACAGCCGGCTGTCTTCGTGCACGTCAACATTCACACTGCCGGACGCAACGAGTGTCGCCCTTAGCGCTGCCGGCAGGTGATCACGTGATTCATAACGTCGTTGCTCCTTGATTCGTCGCCCTCCCCAAGCTTCGGCGGAGTTGCAAGACGCACAATAACGAAGATCACAAAAATATATAAGACTGTTTTTGATTCCTGCGTATGCGTTAATTTCAATAAATAGTTTAGATTGGATGTTATGCCATATGCCAACTAATCATGAAAATCGTAATATTGCGATATTTCTTCCCCAGAGAGGGGATGTAAATTTCTGATGTATAAAATGGCCAGGCTGGGGCCGTCTCTAGGTATTCGGCTCCCGTCTGTCTCATCATGCAGTTAAGATAAGTATTGTATTAAGAGGCCCTTCTGGTCATAGCTAATATTGGCATTTTACGCTCCATATTATATGTTAGGGTTTCATTATGAAAAATTGTATAGGCATGATTGCCTGTTTTATTGAATTTTCTTGTAAATTATTAAGTTTTAATGTGTCATATGTATACTTGGGTGAAACCATGTGGCTTGTATATTATGTAATCGCCATAACGTTTATTTATGCTCGTGTGGGCAAATTTATATCACGCTTTTTATGTAACTATTTATACCGCTATTTTTTGTATAATTTTAGGCCCAAATTGTATTAAGAAAAAATGCCTGTTTTAAACAAAAGAAATTGTATGTGTAATATATCTGAAAGTTGTATATCAGAAATGTTCTTCTATATAAAATTAAATCAAGAATATTTTCTTCTTTCACTGGGTGTGTGAAAGGATTCCTATGGGAAAGTATCTCGGATTTGCCCCTATGCCTTTAACGTATTCTGGTTTTGGATGGGTAAGGAGTTTTGAGCTGTTTAAGAAAAATAATTTTAATCAAAAAGTTTTCTTGTTAGTATGCCAACTGCTGAGTTGTTGGGGATGGGACTCGGGGCGGTCGGGGTGTTGGCACTCTCATATTTGACGGATCTTACTATGTTTAGACACGCTTCACGCTTTGTTTTTTCACAACTGTTCGCAGGTATCTTATCAGGAGTACATTTCGTTGTATTTTTGCGAAGTATAACTATGCAGTACTTCGTCGTCAGACTGACCAGGTGGAGTAAGTGCTACATAGCCAATTTTACAGGAAAGCACTTTAAAGAAAAATTACATCAAATGCACCCCTCAGGTTTAATAAGTAATAAAACTGTGTGAACGGTAATGGGTCATTATATAGTACAATATGTTGGTGTTTATGCCACAGTATGAAATGTTCTATAGCTGCAGCCATTTTGCATAAAAAAGGGCCTAAATTGAGATACGCCATTTCGACTGTTCTGAATGTGCAGGTATTGTATAATTCTTGGTAGTTACGCCAATTTATATCTGCTGTGAATTAATATTTTGAATTTAAAAATGCAATTCAGTTACATTTTGCCCACGATAAGGGTACAATACAGGTAAAAATGTGAAATGTGACGTATAATAGTAGACTATAGCACTGGTTATAGTGTTTGTCAGGAAGGTAATACTGATACAGCACAACAGTGTTTCACTGAAAAGATACTTATTTGTAGCAGGTGTATTCGGGGGCTGTGCAAGGTGTGGTAACCATTTGTAGAATTGCTGATACACAGAGATAAGAACCACAGGGTTGTAGCCGACACAAAGTGTGACCAAGTTCTTGTACTTTTCGTATGCCAAAGGTTTGGGAGTATCATTGAATCTGGATAGAGCGTGTTTCATAGAATCCAAAGCTTGACGTTTGAGTGATAGCATCTCATAGGTAGCATCAGAGTGACTACTTTAATTTGATGTAAATACTGTTGACATCGTCTTTTGTCACCAAAAATTCGCAGATCGCCGTCCATTTGACTAGTTTCTTGAGTCGAAGGTCTTTATAGTCTTGATTCTAATGTCTTCAGAGAGTTTCTGACAGTCTAAGAACTCATTTGATAGCATTTCTCGAACTTCATATGGAGAAGCACGGCGTGCAAGAGTCATTATTGAGGGCAGTTGGCAAGCAATGAAATAATCCCCGGTGTGAGACAGAGCTGTTGAAATTGCACTGTGCGCATAATCTCCTTCGCTTTGTCCATGGTTTATCTCAAAGAAGTCGAGGGTGATTGTTATAAAGCTGACGGAGTGTCTCAAGACATGCAGGAGCATTGTAAAGACTATGCTGTTTTTGTTCTGCCCTGCAGCTCCATCGGAGAACAGATGAACTTCCTCTATTCCTTCTTGATCAAGAATGTGAAGGAAGATAGCAAGACATGTAGCTAATTCGCAAGACTCCCTCCTACTGATCGCCTCGTACCACAAGAAGCAGAGGCAGTGCGTGTTTCCAACGTTATAAATTATAAAGTTGTAGTTTGACAGACGATGCTTGTAAAATATTGCACTCTCTTTAGAAATAGGTAAATAGATAACCTGTAGCAGGTCAAATACTGCTGCGGCAACTTTATCTGGAAATTGTTTCGCTAGTTCCTCGGGTGTGGCCTTACACTGTCATAATCAAATCACACAGATAAAAGTGTCATATTTAACACATACTGCACGAGTTTAAATATACATTAATACAATTGTGGAATGACGAAGTGGCGTAAACACAGTTACTGGCACTTACGCCACTTTGTGTGTCCAAGAATCGTGTAAATATGCCGCTTATGCCAAAAACACAATTCTCCCTACATCAATACAGACAAGATGAAGATGCGCAACTTCGTCAGTTTATAGATCCATACATTAGAGATCCTTAGGTGAGGTATCTCATTTTTTGGCGAATTTGGCTCCTACGCCCCTTCGTCAGTCTAACGACGACTTGCTGGGGTTCGGTGCCGTGGCAATAACGTTCAAATCCTCCGACACAACTAAATGCAATAACAATTCCAAATGCACACGTAACCCGCTAAGGCATTTGCATGTAAACAACAAAGGCCAGAATGTATTGTGCCTTAGTTCCGAGCTATTTATGCACAAATAGAGAAATAACACAGCATGAGTCTTCTGATTCGGCTCCACCTATTATGCAGAAATTCTTCGTTTTCGTGTCATAATTTCAGTTTCAGAGGTATTATTGAAATAGTTTGATTATAGAAAATTTACAATTTACTAGTTCGTTAATACTTTTGTATCTAATTTTCACTGTGTGTTATTTTGTGCTTGCAAGAAGGCAGGAACTTATTGATAAAATGTAAATATGTTCTCGGCTGTTTACAACAAGCAGATAACATACAATTAAAATTACGCACAAAAACATTAAACAAATCGTAAAATGTAAATTTTCTAAATAGTACAATGTCAGTAATTACTATGATGCAGATGATATTAAGTGTTATGTTTGAAGCAAGTACGATATTTATTTTCAAAATGGTGGCAATAAAGATATTTTAGCTTAGGATGCTATACCGTATAAACTAAGTAATTAATTCCAACATAACTTTGTATGCTGACAGTAGATAAAATAACTTTCAACTTTATTAACACGTAGCATTTTTGTCCGCCATTTTGTAATATAGTGCCATGCGAATATAAATTTTTTTTATATCATAACTTGGAAAATAATTGACTAATTCCTATGAAATTTGGCAAACAAGTAGTACTGCGGCAGATAATGTAAAATTGCATGTTTTTTAATTACGTCAAACGCTTATTTTGAAAATGACGGACACTTAGTTAATTTAGCTTTAAACGCTAATATCGTCGAAACCATGTAATCATTTCCAATTTATCTCTATATGCTGGCAGGTAGATATTACGACTATCAACTGTATCGACACAGAGCATCTTTTGTCCTTCATTTTGTAAGATAGTGCAATACGATTAAATAAAGTTTTTACATCTCGAGAAACAATTAATAAATTCCTACCATATTTGGCAAACAAATAGTACTGCAGCAGATGGTGTAAACGGGTATGTTTTAAGTAAGTCAGACACTATTTAAAAAATGGTGGCTATATAAATATTTTAGATCAGTATACTTTATTAACGAAACAAATTCCAACATAACTTTGTATGCTGACAGTACCTATCACAACCATCACATTTGTCTGTGTAGAGCCTCATTTCTCTGCCAACTTGTAGGATAGCCTCTCCATTAAAAAGTAGAGTATTTATCTCATGTTTCGGGAAAAAATCAACCCATTCTTACAAAATTTGGTGGAAATGTTGTACTGTGATAGGCCATATTAATACATTTATTTTCAAGTACGGCACACTTATTTTCAAAATGGCGGCTATAAAATAATTTTAGTTTTCTTCACTATATCTACGCAACTATGTGATCTACTTTAACTTAACCTTTTATATTAGCAATACACAATAACCGAATATGCTACTACATTACTTTTTTGTCCTCCATTTATGAAGATTGCCACATGAAAATTATTAAGGTTCTATGTCATATCTCGACGACCAATCAACCAATTCCCACCAAATGTTACACTGGAACATTTAAACTAATTTGTACCAAATTGTTAACACCTTAAATGCTACAGAAGGACATGTAAACTTACGTGATTTAAATGGGTCAGGCAACGACGTTCAAAATAATTTAGTTAAGTTTTCCACATGTATTAAACAATTTAACCAAATTCAACCATACTTTATGTAGACAGTATATATTAGAAATATTGTATATAGACTCTTTTTTTTTGAAAATTTTGTACGATAGCATTAAAAAATAAAATAAAGTTTTTTATGCCATATCTCAAGGACAAAACAACCGATTTCCACCAAATTCTTCACACAAGTAGCGATATCGAAGGCAATGTAAACTTACATGTTTTAAGTGGCTCAGTCACTTATTTTCAAAATGACTGCCCTGTAAATATTTTATGTTAGTAAAACATATTATCTTAACCATTACACAGATTAAATCCGAAGTTGATGCTCCGAATCCGAACTCCGTAATGCAATGGATTGCATGCTAGCTTAGTGTACGAGGTTTTCTGGGTTCAAGTCCCGGGTAAGGCACGCGTGTACTTGTAATTGTCTCCCTACTGTTGCATAAGTTTCTAGTTTGATTTCTTATGTTATTGCTTTAAAAAATAAGNGTGTACTTGTAATTGTCTCCCTACTGTTGCATAAGTTTCTAGTTTGATTTCTTATGTTATTGCTTTAAAAAATAAGTCAAGTGCCACCTACCAACTCAGCTTTTAACAACTAATTTAGAAATTAATTGCACGCATGCTGAGTAAAATAGGCTCAATAGTTACATCAGTAACTTCTGGTTATTTATTGAATTAAGTAAAAAAAAAAATACGAGAAGTATGCATATTTCCGATATTTATATTGCACAATTTACCACAATTTTAAAAAGTAAAGAATTGTTTCAAATGGTCGGGAACGAGCCTCCGTCATTCCCATGTCGCTATATTAGACCGTTACGTTACCATCTGTGCTACGTAGTCACCGTTAACGATAAGGGGGGAAATATATGTTTTATACGTACACGTCGAAAGTTTGTGGTTTTAAATTATAAGTCTTTTCTTTTCGTTTTTAGTATAATTGGCAACGTTAGAATTGTTTAAACAAATATTACATATGAATACACTCACTTCACAACACTGAATGCAGTTTGAGCCGTCAAGCAGAGCACCGTGATGATTACGCGAAAACGAAATGGACATAAAAACGGAATGAAAGACTGAATGTTACTCTATCTCGTAAAATGGTGTTATAAAAGACGAAACTCGCATTTTAGAAAGTATTTTTATTGGTTTTGTTNATGTTACTCTATCTCGTAAAATGGTGTTATAAAAGACGAAACTCGCATTTTAGAAAGTATTTTTATTGGTTTTGTTGGTTACGCGTTTTGTTACTTCAGTTCATAGATGTTATTTAAGGGCCATTTTGTAAACGTTGTTCAAAATAATATCCTCTAAAAAACAGTGAAAATAATGTTTGTGGAATTAGTTTGAAATGTCACTGAATCAGTAACTGAAGGAAAACAGACTTTTTTTTCACTAATTCGTCAGTTAAGTTCACTGAAGTGACAGTTGAATCAGCCAGGAACTGTTAACTGGTTGAAACAGAGAAATTCTCACTGATTATTCAGATTTGGAGTGCATCACGCGGGTATGAATAAGAAAAGTAGGAAAATCCCTGTTGCAATCCGGCGCTCATGACTCGGTCGTGGCATCCGACGTGAGCTATCTCGACGGGACCACAAGTTCCGGGCCCACCGGAGCCTCTGCTGCAAGGCGTCGAAACGTACGTGGCGGATTTTTTTTTCTCCGCGGGATCCTGCAGGAGTGATTGCACGCGTCCACAGTTCTGGCAAGAGTCTTGCGGCAAGAGCAGCCAGCATTGACGCATGCGCGCGGGCTGTCACTTGACTCGTGAATGTCTTGTGGAAACGAGACGAAGTACTTCATGAGAATTAAAAAAAAATTGCTGTCCTATAAAAATTGAAGGGGAATTTTCACGGTACAGTGCACTTCTTTGTAGGCGAGTTCCGTCAGAGTGAGCGTTTAACTACATTTGCCATGGTCGTCCTTGAGAAATCAGACTGTTGGATTTAATCCATAAATTGTGCGAAGGACAAATCGTAAAAACTCTTCATCCGATGTCGTAACACAGTAGACACAAAGTTTTTAATTGTTCATGGATTGTCCTTTATTTTAAATGTTTTAACTCGTGGCGTTTGGGAAAATCTTTTCATAGACCTAACTAACCTCACACCTAGGCGAGCCGGGTTCGATTCCCGGCGGGGTCGCTCCCGGATTTTTCGCACGTATGAATCGTGCCAGACGATGCCGCTGGTCGCCGGATTTTCTTGGGGGTCTCCCGTTTCCCCACCCTTTCATTCCTGCGCTGCTCCGTACTCACCTCACTTCGTCCTCACCGGCTCTCAAGACCTCGACGTTAAGAGCCACCCAAATTTCTTCACTCACTCATTTTTCATAGACCTAGTTTATGTTAACATTCTCAGATATGTTCCAGAGTACGCCTTATTGCTTTCGATTCATGTTTTAATGTTTTCTCTTAAACCTTTGCCACTTTCTGTACATTTTAAGAAAGTAAATCTCTTTAAAGATTTTTTACATCCTTGCCTTGAAACAGGGCCATCAATTAGCTGCCCCAGGCCTAATGCAGCTAGCCATACTCGTCAGACTGACCCATTGACAAAATATTTTATCGGAAAATTTTTTAATATAGTTTTTTGCATACAATTAACTAATTTAACGTCAGTTGTAAGTCTCACTAGCGTAAAACATGTAAGAGCATTGTATTTATATTTTATTTTTAACATTTACGTGTATAGGCTGTTCACGGTAATGTGAGCACTTTTGAGGCGGTAGTTGCTTTTTTCTTTCAGCCATTTATATCCTTTAACCACCTTTTTAAACAAAAAATTGTCATGTAAGTAATAAATACAGTGTTTATACTCCACCGCAGTTGGAAGTTAACGTCTCAATCTAAAATCAAATATTTGTATTTGTGAATATTATTCCAAAGGAACGGGCTTTCGAAAGTGCNTTGTCATGTAAGTAATAAATACAGTGTTTATACTCCACCGCAGTTAGAAGTTAACGTCTCAATCTAAAATCAAATATTTGTATTTGTGAATATTATTCCAAAGGAACGGGCTTTCGAAAGTGCTGAATTTACCTTGAATGGCCTATAAATAAAGTGACAATAAATAAGTTAGCCACAACATTCATATTTTTAACCATTACACAGATAAATATGTTCGACGCATGAATTAAGTGTCCACGACAAATTTAATTTTACATGTACTCCTGTTCTGCAATGATACTGACGCGTATACGTATCACGGACACGTAAGCGTAAGACACTGCGAGTTCTGACTACAACGAGACGTACGCGGACACAGAAACGTAAGATAGCTGGTCAACTGCTAACTCTTACGTGTCCGCGAATCGGTGCAAACAATAGAAATCGAATATTTCGTTCGACGATACTCCTTTCCGTGACCGTTGTGGTTGACAAGAAAACGAGGGCATGAGTTTGAGGTCGCTGATATCAGTTTTATTTTAATGAACGCACGTGCATGGCTTGGCAGTACTATTTATGAAGTTTTAAACACAGTTGAAATATTAAAAGTGAATTGTGTATGTCGATATTTTGTAACGGAATTTCTTTTATTTGCAGGATGCAAATTGTTACGTGTCTGCGTGTTGTAGAATAGCTTAAATTCACCCCGATTCGTCTGTTAGTTCCGTTTGCGTGTTACACGTCCGTTTTCTTGCTCATCCGTGCATTGTAGTAGAATGGGACTTAATTAAAAGACACAGAAGGAGGGGAAAAGTAGTTGCTGAACGGGTCTTTCTAAAATTTGCAATATGCTTGATGAAACATAATTTGACACAAATTAAATTAATTTCATTCTAAATAACAAATTAACCATAAATAAAAACAGAACCTTCCGCAAGGAATAACATCGACAGACATCCACTGCTGTGTGTAGCACGTCCAGCAAAAAAAGTTGCAATTGTTTATTTATTTACCTTAGCTGTGAGGTATGCTGGCCTCACAGTTGTGGCGCCAAATTAACTTGAGGTATGCTGGCCTCACTGTTGAAGACAAATTAANTGAAGGGGGTGGGGTAAGGGGGTGAGGGAAGTGAGCCAAAGGCGTGCTATAATCCTCCAAACTGTCACGCGACAGCTGGTTCCCAAATCCCAGTTCTGTGGGCGCTCCAATATGCATGTTATAGTCTATTCACTTTTACTTTGCACTTTTTGAATCAAACCTTTGAAAAATCACCCCATGTATGACGTGATTGGTTGTTTCTAAACTATGGCTTGTATCACAAGCGTTTTATTTTCGGTTAATGTAATAATACCTTATTCAAGGTCACATTGAACTTGAACTTATTTTCTATCTATACATTATAATATTTCATTCATAATTAATCTGAATTAAAGACAGAGATAAAATAGGCGTGTGGGCAATGCCTAGTAAGAAATAGTTCTTATGCAAAATATTATTACACAGGGTGCGTACGACTGCGGTGCACTGTCCCTTTGGTGTAATTTCCTACACTCGGTTAAGCTTTGTTACCGCGAGGCGAAAGAATATCCTGGAAGTAGAACTTAAGCAGGGCTTCAGAAAAGTTGGAAGCAACCAAGAACGGACTGTAGTAGCTAAGACGGCATGAGCGTGGATGCGTCTCAAGGTAAGCGCTGTACGCCTGAGGCCTGAGGTAGGAGTTAATACGTTAAAAGGGGCGCATGCATCGCGGCTGTAGCAGGGTTGCCCGGTGTCACGGCAGCAATCGTAGCCACGGACACGCCCCTGGAAAGAGGAAGGGTTTGGATGGAAGGGCACAGCAAACCGACGCAGGGCGGAGAGACAGTCACGGAGGACGAGGCGACCTCTCGCGGAGCAGCTGGTTGGTGCGCCTCGGCCGTCTGCGATGCGGGAGGTACTGGGTTCGAACCCCAGGTGAGGCATGGGCGTTAGTTTGAGTCAGGTCATAAGTTAGTTTGCAAGGCGTCCCCTGATATGCCTTCAAGCATAACCCCAGGGGACTTTAATAAGCCCTTTCCACTAAATCATGGAGGATGAATATATATTACTTTCACTGGATTACGGCGGGAAAAAGTAGGGTGGACATTTGTGAGTTTGGTGGAGGGTGATATGAAATGAGTGAGGGCGGAGCTGAGTTGTGACCAGTGTCGCACGGTGCTAAAAAAAAATAATAATTAATAAATAAAGAGGTCGTACGCCTGGCCCGTGTCCAGCATTCTTCTTGTTTCAGCGGCGGACCTTGAACAGCAGTCAGCGAGAGAGTTTGCGAGCTTGGGGGGTGGGAGGACCGGAGGGGGAGTAGAGATACGACCTTGGGTGGAATGCGCCTGGTGCCCCGCCGCGCCTCCGGGAGATGACTAACAGCCACGCCTGCGACCGCAGACCTGTATGAGCGAGCATCGCACGCGTAGACTACTTCCTTCCGGGCTGCGCTATATTCAGAGGCGCCCTCGTTATCATTTCTCGCGGAAACAGTGACACAACAGTATATCTTTTACTGTTAACTGGAGGCTGTTTTTTTTTTTTACCAGCCTCGAAATTCTACGTTTTCCACTGCAGACGAATGCGCTGAAATAATAACGGTAACGCAAGCTGAAAAATTGAATTAATTTTTCATTCCTAAACTTATGCCTATGAATAATGTTCAGTAATAAATACTGTATTTTCCATGCTAATTTGTTTTGAATAACAACCATAACCTTTNTGTTCAGTAATAAATACTGTATTTTCCATGCTAATTTGTTTTGAATAACAACCATAACCTTTTCAGCTTTTGGACATCCTTAGTCAAACAGTAAGTATAGACAGCTGTATTTTGCAAATAATAGCTGTGTGTATTTTAATCAAATTTAGTTCTTGTATTTTATTAAAAACCCCGTCTTTCGTTTTCTTGTATAACATTTATTTATATTTGTGAAGTAGTAATAACATTGTGAAAAGTGGACAAATCCTAACAACGTTAGGCTTGCAGGAGCCTCAGCCGATGCTACTGCGATTATTCTGAGAGGTTTACCGCTGCCTTCTGCGGTGAGTGAACCACCGATCACTTGAATTCCGAATCCCTGGGTGAGCTACCCACCACGCCGTAAGGTGGTATTTGAAAAATTTAGTCGACAAAAATGTTTTACATCATGTGCATAAAATTTGTGTACTATGTTTAAAATCATTACATTGTGTTCTATTTCACATTATTCTTCATTTTAAAATATTCATTTACATTTTAAAAGTATTTTTAAAGTAAATTTTCCACTTGCTAATACCAAATAAATATATATTATCTACCACAAAGTTAATCAATTCAAATTTACTTAAATGGGCTTACAAGTTTGTTGCTTGACTTAACGTTATGCTACCCATATAAACAAAAGTAATTAAGATACTCGTCTGGAACTTACAAATTTCAAAATCTGTTGAATTATCTTGTAAAGTTTAAGAATATATTTCTGGTGAAAAAAAAAC
>NQII01006741.1:52097-80168 GCA_002778355.1 Clitarchus hookeri
GAGTTTGTCTCTTGAGTTCATGTACCAGTTAACCTGTTCAAGCAACAATAAAACTCGATTATGTGAACTCACACAAAGCCAGTGTAATTTATTAGTAAATTGGACCTATAGACAACAGTGTCGACGTCTTCCTACGCCCTATCACTGAGGGCTAGAATCATGTGCTGGCGCCGCATGCCGCAGAGCAGAATCAATACCTACTTCCAAACTTCAGCATTTGGCAGGTATCATATACATGTCGAAGACAACACTTTAACGTCGAGCAACGTAGCGTAATGTGCCCTACCCCCACAGCTCAGGGGCAGAGTGACCGACTTGTAGTGGGAGGGTCGGGTGTTCGCGCCCCGGTTCCTCCGCGGCAGATTCTCACTTCGCATGTCGCGCACATGTGTGTTGTGTATTTGTCATCAGGTCGGTCTGACTTGAGCTCGTCAAGCGTCGCAAACACACACTGGCCAACGCCACACACGCTCTGTCCAACGGCAAATGTATCGGTCACTGAATTCGATAAAGTCAACTTAGAAAAAAAGGGCAAGACGCTGAGCTCGCAGTTGGGAGGTCCACTGTTCGAATCCCACTCATGAAGACTTTGAATTTAGAGTTTGATTGTTGTTAGACCATACCTACCTACAAAAGCCCACAATCCGCAAAACACATCCGCGAAACTCACTAACCGGTATCACTGCTATCATCATAATACATGTTTTCGCTGCGACTAACGAACTCATTATTGCCTACAAACACACTGCATTTATTGGTGACCACAAAGGTCATATTGTAGTTTCCAATAAATACGGGAATGACCAAATAATTTTGTTGGCACCACGAAATCTTTTGTCATAACTATATTGACAAAAGATTTTTTCGTCACCAACAAAATTTTTCTGGTTACCGCAAAACTGTTTTTTCGGTGCAGTGACGGCTGAAGAAAGCTGCCAGAAAATTTGGTCAGACTATTTATCACCTTTCACCACGATNGTTTTTTCGGTGCAGTGACGGCTGAAGAAAGCTGCCAGAAAATTTGGTCAGACTATTTATCACCTTTCACCACGATGAACTGGGTTGAATAATGTTGAGTTTCAATCACGAGTTTATCATGTGGGAAACGTGGCGCACGTTGCTGCTGCCCAGTTGGTTTTCTCGGGGTACTTCAATTTCTCCTAGCAGTGCATTTTGTCGCTGCTCCATTATTCATCTCACTTCGCCCTCATCAGCGCTGCCGACCTCCCGTGGAGCAGTCGGCTGGTGCGCCGCCGGTGTAGGGTGTGGGTGTCTCTGGGTTCGAATCCTAGGTAAGGCATGGGTGTTAGTTTAAGTTAAGTTGTAAGCTAGTTTGTAAGCTGTCCCCTGATAAGCCGTCAGAAATAACATCGGAGGAAGGTAATAAGCCGTTTACAATCAATCTCATCAGCGATGAAGACCTCAGCCGTTAAGCGCCGCCCATATCTCTCACTATCATATCTTAAGGAAATATCTGACGTGAATACGTCTTTAAAATCAGACCGACACATTGGGGTACCAGGACGGAAACGGCGATGTAATGTTTGCAGTGTGATCGACACTATAACTAAGTGGTCCCAGTGACTAATAACACGATTGAGATAAATGCTGCCTTCTTTGAGCGGGTATACGAGTACGCAGCAAGCATCGCAGGTGGGGGCCCGCGGCGACTGGTGACCTCTNTGCTGCCTTCTTTGAGCGGGTATACGAGTACGCAGCAAGCATCGCAGGTGGGGGCCCGCGGCGACTGGTGACCTCTTGACTGGTGACCTCGTGACTCCAAACGATGTGCCAGTAGGCTGATTTTGCTGCCAAACGAAAATATATCGTCTATATCTATCAACTCAAGCCATAAAAGACAAGTATCGATTTTGTTACTTTCATTTCATTCCCATATCCCAAGGGAAATATTATCCGCTAGCACAANCATAAAAGACAAGTATCGATTTTGTTACTTTCATTTCATTCCCATATCCCAAGGGAAATATTATCCGCTAGCACAAACTTATTCACATATAACTCACGGCCGTGTTCCCGAAACAGCCACACCCTAGTATTTTTTTCTTCGAGGAAAGTACCCCGCACCCTCCCTGAAACTTACCCCTGGGTCCGTGCCCGGTGGCATTGCTGCCGTGTTGCTAGTGATGTTGGATACTGCAGAACTTAATTTCCTTTTTCGTTCATTGTAGGTTTTAGCGTCAAGTATATAAAAATCACTACGATAGTCACAAGTGGTGGGTAAGGGAGGAGGGGCGGTCACCCCTCCACTTTTAGCCAGTAGAGGCGTAGCCCTTACCCCCCTCCCCCCCTGGAGGTCGGCCACTAGTTCAGTCTGTAATAAGTATAATTTATGNCTAGTTCAGTCTGTAATAAGTATAATTTATGGTAACTGCTTGCCTCATTACTTTTCGTTTATGTTGGTATTTTAATGTTTTATTTATTTGGTTTTGTAAAAATTTTAATACGTATTTGATTCAGAATGTTCAGTTTATCAGCGTGCTCTTTATAATTTGCATTGATTTTTCAAGCAGCAATTCAGTAATTTATTCTCTTAAACATTATCAATCGTTTTGTTTAAAACCTTAGCATGTAAATGGAAATAACCGTTATATCCATGCATAACTTCTCGCACAAACATACAACACACATTGGTACAGATAAGAGTATATATTAATATGAACATGAACGTGGTTACAGAAAATTTTAGCCTCCCCCCCCCCTTTTTCCCCTTCTAACCACTCACGGGAAACTAGAATTCGGTGTCTGTGATGTATGATGACAATTAATGTATGGCTTATTTTTATTTAGCACGCGGGTATATTTATTACGAGTAAAAAATGCAGATGTTAAATTTTGTCTTAGCTCACTGAAATATTGCTGTAGTTATAATTTAATGGATCCCAGATATTAACTTAATTAAAAAAAATCATCCTCTTCTTGTCACCCATGTCGTCTGCGATGGTAGCGGTTGCACAACTAACACCTTTATGACGCCAAATGTCTCTCCTGTACATTATTCGACTTCCAACTGCCGACGCTAACTAGCGGGTCTTTGCAGCTGAAAATGTGTCCTGAGGCGCCATTATCATTCACTTTTCTGCTTATCGGGAGCCGCATTACGTCTTGGAAACAATAATGGGGGTAAAAGTTACCATAGCACGAAGTGTAGCGGTCAGGTTCCTATCAAAATTTTGTAAACTCCACATTAATTATTAATCAGTCTTCGCATTCGGGTTGTATAATAACCAAAACTTGGTTTTTCTTAATTTTCTACTGGTAACGTGATCATCAATAAAATTTTGTTATAGAGGTCCGCAATTCAATAAACTAAATTTGCTGGAAATTTAAAATTATGCAGTGGTACAAATTTGCTATTTTAGAGTTATTAATAGAGCAATGCTGTCAACATACAATAAAACGGACACAGTCGTGTCGCTAATCGCTCATTTGTTGAACTATAACACTGATTTACGCTCAGCAATTTATTTGTATTTCCGAATATCCTCCGCTATATGAAATCCGAGGAACTAGCAAATATTTGTGAAATAATCTTCAGACATGCGTGAGGAAGCAAAACTCTTCTGCTGTACGGCGTCCAACAGAATCTACTACAGTGCTTCACGATTGTGTGGAAATTTCAAGAAGGATAAACTGCTGAGTGACAGGCCATTTATCCCCGCGGTATTTGGCTCGCACGCCTTGACACCCTGCTGCCCCCTCACCACTAATAGCCGGAGGCACTTAACGTACGTCAACGCTGGTTGCCTACCTACAGGTGTTACACTTTCTGTACCTGACATACGCAATGCCATCTCTGGAGGCAGAATCACACTAAGTTTCCCTTCCATTCAACCTTAACGTAAAATTTAAAATAGTGAAATCTTACTTTTGAAATAATAAATTAAACAAAATATATATTTTACAAAAAAATGTTGTTTTTTATTTTTGTTTAATTATTTTTATAATTTTCAAAATAAGAACTGCTAACCGAATCATATTTTTTTATCTAATATAAAAATTTATGACGCTGAATAGTATTTTAGAAAATAAAAAATGCTAAAGGAATACATTTCTAAAATATTACAGTGATCTCTCTGAGGGCATAAAAAATTGTTGAGGAATTTTTTGGGGAGAGAGGAAGAGAAAAATCAGCTGTAATCAAAAGGGAATGAGACAATACTTTTGATTCAGTCTGCGTATACCCAGCTTGCAAATTTTTTTTTTCACGACCAACAATTTATTTATCTCTCCCCCTTCCCACCAATCATATTCACTCGTATTTCTGCTCCCAATATAAAACTAAGTTCTTGAAAAAAACCTTCCCTTCCCCCCCACCGCCCTAAATTCAATGAAGCATTTTACGTCATAAAGAATCCACCTTGTGAACACCCCTTGGCTAATCTAGTTTATTTTTGTCAGTTTTTGTATCGTATTCCGGGTTGACTGTGGCATACAAGGCTTTGTATTGGCCAGTGGCGTAGTTATGTACAGGATGTTCACAGTAAAGAGGGCAGCACTTTTAAAACAAATCATTGAAAAAAATCACTGCCCGTTTCCACATGTATGCTACAACGCGCTGGCGTGCGAGCTCCTATAAGCTATTCACGGTAAAGTGAGCACTTTTGATAGCCATCTCATTTGGAATAATAGTTAATAAATATATGTTATGTTAGCCTTAGATGTTAACTTCCAAGTGCAGTGGAATTTACACATTGTGTTTATTACTTACATGGCAATATTTATTTTAAAAGGTGGTTAAAGGATCAAAAAATTGCTGAAAGGAAAAGTAAATAGGTCCTCAAAAGTGCTCACTTTGCCGTGCACAGTCTAGAGAGTAATGTTTAAATTTATAGCAGCTGAAGTAAGCGTTCTTCGTTTTATACATATTATAATATGTATTTGCATGTAGGTAACACATTAATGTTCTTCACAGTTCCCCAATTTCATTTAACTGGGGGATGAATAAAGTGATCAGGTTCATGGCAATGTTAAATTTGCATACGGCGAAAGGATAAAAAATGAGCAGAGAAATAGATCTTAAACAGAGCTTTCAAAACTGCTTCGTTAACCATAAACGGCTTTATCGTGTTGAGTTGATAAAATTGGGTGGCTCTTACCAACGAGATCTTGAGAGCCGATGATGATGAAATGAGGTAATATTGGAGCAATGCCGGAATTCAAGAGCGGGGGAAACGGGAGACCCCTGAGAAAACCCAACGATCAGCGGCATCGTCGGCCTCGATCTTGAGAGTCGCCCAAATCCCTTCATTCTCTTCACTCACTCACAAACTCCAGCCGCACTCGCTAGCTATATGGCGTAGCAGCCTAACAGATGCCCTGAAGCACAATCTGAGCATATAAGAAAACTCGACTGTCTCCGACCGATCCAATAGGATACCTCACGGCGTGGCTAACCAGAAGTAAGTTCCGCCCTATATCGCCATGTAGCCAATCAGCAGTCATGCCGTTTCGCTTCTGCGCGCTCACCTGTTCTGCGACCAAGGCGGACGCTGGGTGATCCTCGCTTTGCTCGAATTCTGAGAAACACGTCATCCAAGCAAAAAGCTGTTGGCCAACACACCGCGCGCGCTCAATGACGACTCTACGCCATCCGCTAAGTAGGATTATCTCTTCAGCTACGTTTATCAGCTGCCTTCTGCAAACTGTGGGTAATAGAGAGTACGCATTTGCAAAACCGACAAACGTCACCGTGAAAATCGTTTTTATCACCCACCTCCACCACCGCGACTTGAATAATGGGTGCTTTGTGCTTTCACCAAATTTCTAGCTTTATGTTTCAACCATTAATGAACCCCTACTTACGTAGTTAATATTCTTTACAATTTTTTTATAACCATTTACTCCCTGTGTTTTCTGCAGAAAACACATTGCAAAGGCTGGATAATAATGATCTTGAATATTTGCACAAGGTAAGAAACGTTAATAAATTAAGACCCCTACATGTGGGCGAAGCTATTGTGGGTAAGATTAACTAATATTTATCGCTAGTAATACCGGGTGCACCACTCTTTGTCTATATATTCTGCGCTGCCATATAAATGAGCATTAGACATATGCAGCTAGTTTACGGAACAAAACAATTGTTTCAGCGTTGAAAATAATGGGTTTACTTGAAAATGAAGTACTAGTAGTAGTAATAAATAGTTCCTTCTGCGGCAACTGGTGTCCTGGTGGGGATCCGGGGAGCCACGGCTACCATCTTGGTTTCCCTTTTTTCCCACAAAATTTCCCTTTTTCTCTCAAAAACGCTTAAAATTGCCAGAATTTCCCTGAAAATTTCCCGAATTTCTGTAAAACCTGCAAAATTTCTTGCAAAGAATATTTTTTGCACAGTGTGGTAGAATCCGGCGGAAATTGTGCAAATGTCAGCCGGATTTTTTAACCATTCCCAAGCATGTTATACACTGTCATTCCATGCCATCTTATCTGAAGAATGTTCTAGTTCATTGCCCTGTCATGCAACTTCATGCTCCACCTTGCTACAAGTATATATTCTACGATATATTTCATGTACGAATATGCTAGATGCCTATACCAATCACACACATATATGGTAATTGTACTTATACTTATCGCAATTATGCTAATTGCTCACATGTTAATCACCCTGCCACCTTGCTTTCATACCCCCGACATCTTGGATTCCCACCACCAAACTACCATTCGTGTCAGCTAAAGCGTAGCATCAAGGTAGTAGGGCCAAGGATGCCTTAAACACTCTTATAAGCATAGTTGGCCACCATTTCCAAAATATTTAATATATAGTCACAAAATTCTTAATATAGGCATCACCCCTGATAATAAATAGGGTGGCAGAGTCAATTACCCCTTAAGCCCTCGTATAACCATAGTTGGATGCCATTTTACATCCACCTTTGCTATAGTCACCAAATTCATAACATAGGCAACACCCCCGACGATGGATATGGTCGCAGGGTCAAGCATACCTTAAACCATCTTAAGAGCATAGTTTGCTGCCATTTCCGAACTGTTTAAAATACAGCCACCTAATTCATAGCATAGACATCACCCCCGAAGACGAACATGGTTGCAGGGCCAAGTATACATTAAGCACTCTTATAGGCATAGTTGGCCACCATTACCGAACTGTTTAAGATAGTAGGTAGACATAACGATCTGCTTTCCACCACTACATGACGGTTCGTGTTGCCCATTTCGGGTTGCAACAGTGTGACCTGCTTGTTATATATTTATAAATGTTGGGTAGGCTGCAAGTATTTGAGATAAACATATTCTTGAAGTATGGTTATGTACAAAATATTTTGTTGGAGTTATAGTTCATTGCGGTTGTTGCATTATGCGTTCGATACCTAAAGGTGTAGATCTAACACAGACAGTTTAATTGCGTATCATGTTGCATTTTAACCTGTGAAATTATTGGACTCTCTAGGGGATTGAACCTGCTATGCCTTATTCTCAAGGATGGTGCACTGTCTCCAGGGTACATAAATTATTTCCTATAAAATTTCAATAGCATATATAAATTAAGTATGTTTATCATTCTGAGGTTTACATGAATGTTTTGACAAAGGTGGTGTAATTACAATAACTGTAAGTGACGAGTTGCTTTCTTGGTCGATTATGTATACCATGCATGGAAAGGCAGAATAGTCATTGTGGTCTTGGGCTGCCTTACAGATTCTCAAGATGTTAGTTAATCGCACAATGTCGGACGGGTTGGACTTGTTCCGCAGCTAGTGTTGTGTGTGTTGGCTGTACTCTAAATTTGACGGTTTTGTTTCAATCAGTTCGTAAGGATGTCGTTTGCTATTCTTTTGTACTAACCAGGATGAGCTGGTTTTGTCTAGCACCGTCTAATGCAGCGTATAGCACCCTTTGCTTGTTTTTTGCGATTGCGGTGGTTGGTAAGTGTTTGCAACTATTTTACTTTACATTTATTTTTTGTATCAGTTCATCAATGCATAGCAGTGTCATCTCTTGCAAACCAATGGTTTAAATGTATGTCGTTTAGTGGCAAGCAAAGGAATACGACCTTTAGAAGTAGTGTAATTTGTCTTCAAATTATCACTGCTTGCAGATAGTGTACTGCTCTTGACACAATGTATGAGTACCTTGCTTATGTTGGATAAGCAAACAAACCGGAGATTTGAAGGCCCGCATTCAAATCACAATGACATTACGTTAAAGATTCTTGGTGCCTGAACTATTTTTCAGTGGTTGCAACACATTTTTTTTTTAATGTGTGAAAAACTACTAAACGTGCTCCATCGTGTTTATTTGCGAAAAGAACACACATTTTAGAAGACTAAGCTATTTTTCTTTCAAAACCTCGTGCATACTAGGAACATTGTTTCAGGGCCATCCACCATAGATATGAACAGACTTTGCAAACTTGTGTAGCTGAAGACATACTAACCGGACATATGCAAAACTAGGCTGGACTGGATTGAACTTTACTGCGGACTTCTCACAAACAAAGTCGCATTAGGGAGTTTTGAGTGTTTTAAAATTTGTATGTATGTATTAAGAGTATTTTTAGGTTTTGTGTTGCGATACCGATTGTTATTTGACCAAAATACCAAATGGTTTTTTTTTAATTTACTCGTTACACGTTTTAAGCTTAATTGTGGGTGTTTTAACTACAAATTTCAAGTCAGACAGTAATAAAGTTATTTAAACTCGAAGTTTTAATTCATCTGAAATGTGTTTTATGTCGAGTAACTTCGTCGAGCGTTTTCTTCAAAATCTAACACTTGCCTCGTTAGCAATTCAAGTATAACTTCTAACCATTTTTCTATTTAGATTACGTAAAACCGAAAAGAAAATTATGGGCAAACGACGGAAAGATGTTCCGCGGAATTTTTTTATGTAATTCTGGTTGAACCAAAACTTTTTTTAAGCAGTAGTTAAACGTAAAAATTGAGTGATTTTTTATTGGCTTGNATGTAATTCTGGTTGAACCAAAACTTTTTTTAAGCAGTAGTTAAACGTAAAAATTGAGTGATTTTTTATTGGCTTGGCAAAAGTATAAAAAAATTTATAAAGATATCAAATATGATAAAAAAAACTTTGTACATCTGAACAGCCCTAACGCCACTGAGTTGCTTTTACAGTCGTACGACTAATGTCAGAGAGCGAAGATGACAAAACTCGGGCGGCCGCCATATCTCAGCACACGGGAAAATTAAAACAGGCGGGTCGTGCAAAAAAAAAAAAAACATACGTCGCAGCGGCACTCAACCGGTAACAGCGTTTGTTTGTTTTGCTCTTGTCACCGCGCGGCAGTTTATCTCGCGTTCCCGCAGTTCAACAGCGCAATGGCGTGTCTGCTGTGAATGGTTCGTGTTTTAATTGAGTACTTTTGAGAGCGATGTGTGGTTTATGCTTTCTGTCAGTTCTGTATGCTTCCCCAAAGTGGTAAAATTAACGTTTTTATGGAAATGATGACTAAAGGCTTTTCACGGTATAGTGAGCACTTTTTAAATCAACATTTGAAAAAAAAACTCTGCCTGCAAGCACATATGTTCTACACTATACACTTGAAAATATAGTTCTAAATGTTTGGCGTTGTGTCGCGAATGTAACTTTTTAATTTATGCCCACTAAAGTTAATGATTTTTAATTTTTTGTTTGATATACACAAGTTTAGGCATTTGTTCATTATTAACTCACTTATATTCCTAACAGTTGAAATATTTACTTAGACCATGCATAAATAAAGTGAGCAAGCCCTTAGCAACGTTTACTTCTGGCGAAAGGATACAAAATGAAGAGCAAAGTAGATCCTAATCAGGTCTTTCGAAAGTGCTTTATTAACCTTGTACAGTCTTAGTAGTCTATCCATTCATCTGTCAGGTGACTCTGTGCAATTGTTACGAACAAAAATATGTTACTATTGCGCATATAGCGCATATATGTACTCTCTTTCCTATAAAGAAAACAATCTGATCTTAGCTGCTGCTAATTTTGTTTGTGGCACTTTCAATAAGAAATGAATGCATACAATTATTTTTCATAATTCGCTGCCAATATTTCAGTAGGATGGGTAAATCACTGTTTACATTAAACTACATGCACCAGAGGACAGGGATTTTGTTTTGCCAAGGAGGATTCGGAACACAGACGGCGGGTTTGCCGTCAATACAGGAGAAGGTAAAATAGTAATAACGGAATTTGAAGTAGCAACAAGCTCATTTATAGCAAACGTCTTCCAGCATATTATGTCTCTTGAATCTATTTGACTCAAGTAATTAACACCAGTCACTGTGCTGTTATGTGGATGTCTATAAAAGCACAACTCCAGTATGCCAGATCCATTGTGTGCAGTCATTCCTTGTAGTGTGAATCTTAACATGAAACTTAACAGTCTGTAGCTTTCTTCTGCTGTAGTAACTCGCTTGACGAACACATTATCGTCCTTCATAGTATCACAATCGAAAGAACCGATATTCCTGAACACAGGTCTTGAAACATATCTTCTCTTGTGGTAACGTGTTTGCCGCGTGGCGCTGTGAAATTAGTTGAGTTCACAGACAATTGAAATGAACTGCTCCCGAACAACGTTTAACCACTACTGGCAAAACTCCGCGGCAGCGCTCAGTAAGCTTGGGCGCTGCCGAGCCATAAGAGCAATGTTAAATTATCAGCGGAAGTACATCCGGCGCAACAGATTCGAAAATATAATGGTGACTCGTAAATTGTAGCACCCGGATGGCCTAACTCCCTGCGGCTGAGTTTAACAGGAGATGATGTTCTTACTGTGGTAGCAGCCATTGAACAAGTGCCATATCCTGTTGAGGGCTTATGGTGAGATGTCATGTTATAAAGATAAATAGTGGGATCCTCAAATATTTGTCAACTTACTTTGAAAATATTTAAGGTCGTCGCTTATCCTACAGTTTGTTGATCGTAAGCACAAAATAAACATTAGTTAACGATCCACGACGTTTGCTTTTATGCTTATTTCCTGAATGTATGGATATATATTACCATAATATTTACACAGAAGTCACGTTGAAGATAAACAAGCGCAACTACTAAACACTGATGCGGAGTTTTTGTATGTGTAAAATTGTTGACTTTTTGTACTTTAAATTGGAGGTGGATATCCAAACCACCTATACATAAGTCTGCCTATAGTTGAGAAAATTAATCACCACAGTTTTTAGCTGTTTCTCAGTTGTCGCTTTCATAATCTTTCCCTGGATCCGATTCTAGCCAAACGATTTTAGAGCCACCCTCAAAATTTCGAGAGACGCTTACAAACAGGGAAATCCCCTTCTCCACTCTGCAGTTAGCTGACGATCATAACGGTTGGTTTATAATCTGTAGATTCCTTTGTTTTTTAAATGTCTAATTGATGTGTTACAGTCAGAACCCAGCTAGCAGTCATGTTTTTACATGACGACGTGATCATTGCTATGCACATTCAAACCAAATTTTAAAACTAGCCTACCCCTTCCGATTTCGACTATTACGTTGAACTAGGTGATGTATAAGTCTACGATATTAGCACGAATACCACGTAACTACGGGTAGGAAAATGTCACGAATTTATTTCAAAACAAAATAGACTTTAGAAACTTTTAAGTTTGTGAGAGTTCTGCAACTGGCCCACAGTAGGTATCTTGAGCCAATAATACATCAGCGACAGATCAAATACGGAATCATGTGTGATGCTGTAATTTTACTTCTGCTCATCCTTGACTCAGCACCCATGAACACATTTCATTAGCCCGATTATACAAATAACTGAGTCGTTGGTTCACAACACGCCAGTTTTATTACTATTATAATGTTGGACCTCCCTTTGCTGTTAGTACAACGTTAATCCGTCAGGGTAGGGTCTCGACTAAGCTCTGGTACATAGCTATAGGAACTTGTTGCCATTCTTCCTGTATAATCGTAAACAGTGTAATGCAACAGACGTCACCGAGATACATCAAGACGACATTTTGCTGTCTGATTGCTTATTCCGCGTTAGATATATTTTATTTGTTAGAGAGTTTGGCCGTAATAGAGGACGAGCCTCGATAGACACGTTCCTGTTTATTGTCATTTTTCCCTGACATATTTCATTAGACCTGCGGTTTAATATCAAGTGCAGTATTCAGTCCTCTTGTTTGTGGCACTTGAGCTGCCTGTTTTTATGGAGTTGTTGATTTAAAAAAATATATATTAACAATGGTGGATTTGGTTAGCGGTATATCTTCAATATGTGCTACGTATTTCCCAGTTAAAGGGACTCGTGAGTATTTCTTAGAATTTTACTCCGGGTATTATATTTAGCTTTGCATGTTTCTAGTGTTCTCCGATTGTGTTAACCACTTGCATATATAATTAAATTTCCATAGACAATTCCAATTTTATTTTATATCAACATATCAAAATAATATTTTCCTGCGCCCATATATTAGAGAAATAAACAGAAATATTCAACGTTAATATTTGTAAAGTGAAAGTTCCACTATTTTATTAAATAATATAAATTTATCAAAACATTTTCCTGCGGAATATTACAACAGCGGACATTTGTGTGTTGGTCGAGTGGGCGTGGCGTGCAAACTACTCTCTGCCCCAGTCCAAAGATGTTCTGTTAGCTTCAGCGGGCGGTTCTCATTCTATTCTCCAACTCTTCAGGAGCTAATTACGTCGCGAAAACTATGAGTGGAGAGGAAGCTGCCATCATCGAGAAAAAAAAAACAGTTTTGTGGAGGCTAAAAAAATTTTCTTGGTGACCAAAAAATTCTTTTGTCAATATAGTCATGACAAAAGATTTTTTGTTGCCAACAAAATTATTTTGTCATTCTAGTATTTAGTGGAAACTACAATATGACCTTTGTGGTCACCNTGTCATTCTAGTATTTAGTGGAAACTACAATATGACCTTTGTGGTCACCAATAAATGCAGTGTGTTTGTAGGCAATAATGAGTTCGTTAGTCGCAGCGAAAATATGTATTATGATGATAGCAGTGATACCGGTTAGTAAGTTTCGTGGATGTGTTCTGCGGATTGTGGGCTTTTGTAGGTAGGTATGGTCTAACAACAATCAAACTCTAAATTCAAAGTCTTCATGAGTGGGATTCGAACAGTGGACCTCCCAACTGCGAGCTCAGCGTCTTGCCCTTTTTTTCTAAGTTGACTTTATCGAATTCAGTGACCGATGCATTAGCCGTTAGACAGAGCGTGTGTGACGTAGGCCAGTGTGTGTTTGCGACGCTTGACGAGCTCAAGTCAGACCGACCTGATGACAAATACATAGCACACATGTGCGCGACATGCGAAGTGAGAATCTGCCGCGGAGGAACCGGGGCGCCAACTCCCGACCCCCCCACTACAAGTCGGTCACTCTGCCCCTGAGCTATGGGAGCAGGGCACATTACGCTACGTTGCTCGACGTTAAAGCGTTGTCTTCGGCATGTATAGAACAGAAATATAATAAGAGGCACACACGACTAGGATTGCACACTTCACCTCATGGAAAGTTAGTTTTCTGGAATAATTTACATGTAACAGTTACTCGCTTGCAATAAAGTAATTATATAATCCGTTGTAAGTACTTAATAATATCCTTCATTAATTAGTTCGTAACCTGATGCAAAGAACCGAACACAGACAAATATGGCGTTGTGGGCTTCGAATATGCCAAAGCGCATGCGCAGTATATAACGGATGTAGTTTTTTAGTCACAGCAAAAGTGCTTTACTGTGAATGACGTGAATTCTATTGCTGCCAACTAAACATTTGATGGCAGCCAATAAACGTTTTTTAAATAAACAAATGCGTTAGTGAGCACTAAATAGCTTTTTTACTTGTCAATCTACGTGTTACTGGGCATCACAATATGTTTTTACCAACAGCAAAATTTCGCCTTGGAAAGCATTAACCAAATAGTTTTTGTAGCCACTAACAAACCTCTTGTTTTTCATATGGCGCGAAGTGAAGTGGCCATCTGCCTGCCAGAATATCGCACACTCCACTACGCCAGGCTAGGGATGCTCCCGTAATTGATAAGAGAGAGAGAGAGAGAGAATGAGAACTGCGCCTCAGATAGGAGCTTTGAGCAGCAGCCTTAAGGGTCCCGCCTGCCTGCCTCTTGAACTACGCTGCAGAGTATTTCAATCCTTCATAAGTATGGTTGCACCAGCAGATGTATTTCACGCGATTTTACGAACTACTTTGTTCTTAAGCGNTTTCAATCCTTCATAAGTATGGTTGCACCAGCAGATGTATTTCACGCGATTTTACGAACTACTTTGTTCTTAAGCGTTCCTTGCCCTTTTTAAAATTACGGTCCAGGAACGGCTAAGATCAAAACAGTTCATAAGTCCGTGTGAAATATATCTGCTGTGCAACTGCATACTTCTACAGTCGCATCGGAATATTTTGTTATATTTTTTACAGTTGTAATTGTTGCGGAAATAATCCAGATGTTGCTAGAGTAGTGGTTTTTAAGGAAATATCTCTTCTGTTTTAGGAACAGGGAAATCTGCTATAAGATAATGTATAATCACAGACAGGACAACAGATAACTGTGTTTGTGTCACTATTTAGGTTAACAGTACATACACAAATATGTGGTATAGTCCAATCACGGTTACGTCCAACTTTTCTGAAGCCCTGCTGAAGTTCTACTTCCACGATATTCCTCCACCTTGTGCAAACAAAGCTTAATTAACAATATAAAATGACACCAAAGGGACAACGCACAGAATTGGTGCTCTTTAATTGTAATGATATTTTGCATAATAAGAGCTACTATTTCTTGCTAGCCATTACCAACACACCTATTTTCTCTCTGCTGTTATTCTTACATAATGATTATAAATTTAATACTATATCATTTTTGTAAAATATAACTAAAAGTTAAATTTAGCCAAAAAAAAAAAAACNAATGATTATAAATTTAATACTATATCATTTTTGTAAAATATAACTAAAAGTTAAATTTAGCCAAAAAAAAAAAAACAAGCAATTTTTATGATAGCTCAAATACAGAATGCTTGTGTTACATGTCATATTTAGGAAACCGCCAATCAAGTCATAAATGGGGTGATTTTTCGAAGTTTTGATTCAAAAAGTGTGAAGAAACCGTGAATAGACTTNAACAAGCTATTTTTATGATAGCTCAAATACAGAATGCTTGTGTTACATGTCATATTTAGGAAACCGCCAATCAAGTCATAAATGGGGTGATTTTTCGAAGTTTTGATTCAAAAAGTGTGAAGAAACCGTGAATAGACTTATACCTCAACAACCGATCTGATTGTTGTTCATTAGAAAAGGCTAGATAGGTTATGGGTAAAGAAATGTATTCCTGCAACTCTCTCTCTCTCTCTCTCTCTCTCTCTCTCTTTTTAGTGTGTCTCTTTGTATGTATGAATATAAACGGGTCGTGATCGCGAGCGACCAACCCGTCGATAAAATCGGCAAGTTTGAACANGTGTTCATTAGAAAAGGCTAGATAGGTTATGGGTAAAGAAATGTATTCCTGCAACTCTCTCTCTCCCTCTCTATTTCTCCCTCTCTCTCTCTCTCTCTCTCTTTTTAGTGTGTCTCTTTGTATGTATGAATATAAACGGGTCGTGATCGCGAGCGACCAACCCGTCGATAAAATCGGCAAGTTTGAACACGCCAAGGAAACTGTTGCGCGCGTGTGATGCAATGCGAACATTTCGTGACGTCAGGTTTGCCGTGCTATGCCGTGGAAGGCACATCCATCCCGCGGTGATGCCGCAGATTCGTGGCGACCTAATATAGCTGCGCCGTGCTGCCCGTGGCGTCACCTTCCCCAGCCGTTTCAGAAAGTAAACAGTGACTCGATGCTCAAAAAAAAAAAGGGGGGGGNTCACTAAGGCAAGGCCAGCATGATCTTGAAAATACGAAAAGTAGCAGAGCGGTATATGCGATTGGTTTTTTTTTCCCCAGTTGGTAGACTGAATTTGTTTATTCGTTGTTCATTTTGATCACGCAAACTCCCTCAAAATTATGGTTTTCTTTTTCGTTATTATCGTCTTCAACTTTTTAACGTGGACGTCCTCGGTTTCGTATGCCTACTTAGAGATATATAGAAGTATAGGTAGATTCTTTTAGGAAATCGTTTGTTCTCGATTCTTGCGACATGGTTGATACATCTCGTATGATTGTCTCCAGATTATCTTAGTACTTTTCGTGTTTAAACTCCGTCTTATGTCATCGTCGTGGTTTCGGTCAATCTTTGCCTGTCGTGAATTTGATCGTAGAAACTTCATTTCTGCCGTACTCCATGAAGAAGAGTACGGACTGCCGTAGTCATGTAGAATTATGTAATAGGCTGAAGACTGGTTTAGCCAGGTAAAGTACTACCAAATTTATTAGTTTATTAGTTTTTGGTAAACTGAAACAGAATAAATGTTCACGTTGCAACGCACACTCAAAGTCCGAATCAGTGATATCGATACGTGAAATAACATTCACTGAAAGTCAGTTGATAAGCTACTGCTGACCGGCGCAGAAATCTAGACATCCAGTTGGAAATCACAAATAAATCAGTGAAATTCGACTACCATATCAATTAGTTAATTGGCACTGATTATCAGTTGCTCAATTCTCACTGTTTTCACTGATTTGACTCAATTCTNTCAATCTTTGCCTGTCGTGAATTTGATCGTAGAAACTTCATTTCTGCCGTACTCCATGAAGAAGAGTACGGACTGACGTAGTCATGTAGAATTATGTAATAGGCTGAACACTGGTTTAGCCAGGTAAAGTACTACCAAATTTATTAGTTTATTAGTTTTTGGTAAACTGAAACAGAATAAATGTTTACGTTGCAACGCACACTCAAAGTCCGAATCAGTGATATCGATACGTGAAATAACATTCACTGAAAGTCAGTTGATAAGCTACTGCTGACCGGCGCAGAAATCTAGACATCCAGTTGGAAATCACAAATAAATCAGTGAAATTCGACGACCATATCAATTAGTTAATTGGCACTGATTATCAGTTGCTCAATTCTCACTGTTTTCACTGATTTGACTCAATTCTNACCATATCAATTAGTTAATTGGCACTGATTATCAGTTGCTCAATTCTCACTGTTTTCACTGATTTGACTCAATTCTCACCGTTTCAAGTTTAGAGTGCATTTGCAAATTATCACGTTATCATTTCCTATTACATATTCTAGTTCGAACGGAGATATCTCAGTGCCCTATGTAGGGCATAATCCACAGCATCGCATACTGCAATGAGGTGCGACATCGGTACTATTTTGTAAACGTCGCTTGAGGTAAAACAGTAGCAGTTGCACACGAAAGTGTAACACACGGCTTATCACACTAGTTGACCGATCTCAAGGACCAGATGGCGACATGAATCAGTTCGAGATAACGTCACTTTCAAGTACGCTGGTGTTGCGTGTTTCGGTTACGTTCAGCGGCGCTTCTACCTGAGAATGTTCAACTGCTCTGTTGCTCGGCCAAGGAACGAACGTGGGTCGTTAAGAGAGTTTAAAGGAATGTGGGGTTAAACTTCGACCTTATGAGTTCACGTGATTGCCTCGATTTCTATACTACGGCGCGCGCACAGAGTAGGTCCTTAAGAGGATACATGAGTGAAACAGCCACTTATAACCCAAACTTCATACTCACACGCGTCTCTAGCCAGCACCATGTCAGAATGTCGTTTGCTTATCAGTGCCTGGTATCCTACTTGTCAGAAGGAATCTTTCGCAGCTAACAGTAGCCAATCAGACATAAGTCCCGTTCCCAGAACCTCGCACAGCCTATATCAGTGAATGGTTGCGCCCACATCAAAGGAACCGACACGCAATTTCGTATCTGCACACTTATTTACTCTGTGGAGTGGACGTGTAATGTGGCTATAGATACACACGTACACTAGTTTGAGATCAGATTTCTGTGGGTCTGGAATTTCTTTGGCCACGGTAGCCTACTTACTGTATTAAGATTGTACTGAGTGGGTTTTCTCAAGATACCCTTATTTCTTCCATCACAGTCACTGCACTGCTGCTCCATTCCTACGTCATCTCACATCAAGCAATGTTCGAGCGAGGGGGCCACGGTGGTTTAGGTTTAGTGGTCGGACTACTCGCCTCCCACCGCAGCGAACCGGGTTCGATTCCCTGCGGGGTCACCCGGATTTTCGCACGTGGAAAACGTGGCGGACGCCGCTGTTGGATGACGAGTTTTCTCGGGGTACTCCCAGCTCCTTGCATTCCGTCGTTGCTACACTTTAATCTCACTTGACATTCGCCTGCGCTCAATACCTTTCAATCCAACTCAGTATTCTCAAGGCCAGACCACAGAGTAGCTAAGGAAATAGAGATGAAATAACGTGTCGGTTCCTTTGATGTGGGCGTGCCCATTCTATGAATGGCTGGGCTAGGATCTGTATACAGGCCTTGTGTCTGACTGGCTACTGCGTGCTGCGAAACGTTCCCTATTGGCTGGGCTGCTGGCTGATAAGTAAGGTACCATGCGCTGATTGGCGAACGGCGTTCCGACATGTTCTAGCTAGTGACGCCATTTTGGTGGCGTGTGGGGCTGGAGTTCGGGGTATAAGCGGCTATTTCACCTCTGCGGACGTGGATCGCTCGCGCCATACGACTGGCAAGACCGAGTTTATGACCATCAAGTCGGTCGTTATGTCGTTAGAGGCCACTGCAAGCGTGGAGGCCTGTCATCTTTGGCGTTCATGTGACAACCTTGTGACATAAGAACCCGAATATCCATTATTTTATTTTGTTTGCCTCCCGTCCACCCTCAAACCGAATAGCAACAACAGCTACGTTTTTCGTACAGACCAGCAGTGCCTGGAAAGTGGGCAACAAGTACTGCAAAAACGCCCTACGGGCGTGCCACAGTACGTGCGCCGATTTAACACGGTTGTATCACGAAGTGGACTATTAGCTATTCACGGTAAAGTGAGCACTTTTTAAGGCATTGCAGAATTTTTCTTTCTACCGATTTCTCTCTTTACTCCACTTTTTGATGCAAACATTGCATTGTGGCTAATAAACACGATGTATACATTTCACCTCTCCCAAAAGTTATCGTCTAAGGCTGCAATAAATTATAGTTATTGGTGGCTAATGCCCGATGGGAGGGCCTTATAAAGTGCTCACTTTACCGTGAATAGCCTACAGGTACACGTAAGACGCAGACATGTTCCAGACGCAGGTTTGTTTGACTGACGTTAATCCTCGCGGCGATGTGTTTCCCGCATTAAGAATCAGGGATGCGGAAGGACTTTTATTTTTTGAACGTCGGCGCTAATCGTTGCAGCACTGCGGAAGTTGTTGGCGTACGCGCTTCGAGGAAATGTGAGAGAAACAATTTCCCCCGTGGCGTCGGNAACGTTGCAGCACTGCGGAAGTTGTTGGCGTACGCGCTTCGAGGAAATGTGAGAGAAACAATTTCCCCCGTGGCGTCGGCAGTGGGCGAGGAATTGCTGCTAGGTATTCTGGACGGACAGTGCCTCTTCAAAGCATGTGCTGAGTCTCTCCTCCCTCCCCTTTCTAATCTCCCCCCTTCCCCTTAATCAAGAGCATGGTTTTGACCCATCTTCCTCCTGCAGCATTTTATAATAAAGCACGTGACAATTTTGAAATGTTTCCTGCCGAGAGGGCTTTCTCGATGCCAATTACGTTTTATCCCCTCTCCTTTCTTAGGCAGTGTCCGAAAAAAATACGAGATCACTACTTAGGTTACTAAATAGACCGCATGACCAAGTTTAGGCCCTCAAAATTTAAGGACATACGGTAGAAATTTACTCAGCTGGAGAAGCACGCTAAGTTTCCAAACGCCCCTGCAAAAGTGCCTGCAATTATTGACGTGTTATTTTACACCCTTTATGATTCAGAATATGCGAGTTCAAACAGATAACGAAGAATGGAAAATTATGTATGAATCACAAGTGCGTAATATTTTTCGTTACTTTTTTTTTCTGCGCTGATGGAAATTATATTTGAAATCATTTTTGTAACGCAAATCATAAGTTTGTAAAATATATATTTTTTTGATGGTGTGTGTTCCTTACGGGAACGAGTAAATAAAACTATTTTATAATTTTACGAAAGATAGTAGTTGTTATTATAGTCCTCCCCCCTACACTTTCTCTTGCAAAACAACAAAGAAACATCGAAACACAGTAATGCAGTTACTAAACTGAACGCTATGAATGCTACTCAGTGTTCGAATTTCAACACCGTAAATTCCAAATATCCTAAATTACAAAATAACTAATTCAGACACGGCTTTAGTTATAGGTTTAGCTATAGTATACNAATTTAAGGACATACGGTAGAAATTTACTCAGCTGGAGAAGCACGCTAATTTTCCAAACGCCCCTGCAAAAGTGCCTGCAATTATTGACGTGTTATTTGACACCCTTTATGATTCAGAATATGCGAGTTCAAACTGATAACGAAGAATGGAAAATTATGTATGAATCACAAGTGCGTAATATTTTTCGTTACTTTTTTCCTCTGCGCTGATGGAAATTATATTTGAAATCATTTTTGTATCGCAAATCATAAGTTTGTAAAATATATATTTTTTTGATGGTGTGTGTTCCTTACGGAAACGAGTAAATAAAACTATTTTATAATTTTACGAAAGATAGTAGTTGTTATTATAGTCCTCCCCCCTACACTTTCTCTTGCAAAACAACAAAGAAACATCGAAACACAGTAATGCAGTTACTAAACTGAACGCTATAAATGCTACTCAGTGTTCGAATTTCAACACCGTAAATTCCAAATATCCTAAATTACAAAATAACTAATTCAGACACGGCTTTAGTTATAGGTTTAGCTATAGTATACTCAGGTAGTAAGTTATGGCCCCAATCGCCGCCATGCCTACCCAATCCCTCTCTGCCGCGATGCATGCCGTCTTTCAGGGATTCCTTTCGCTGTAGGCGTATGGAGCTTAACCCTCAGACGCACCGAAGTCCCATCCCTATCTAGGATGCACACTCATCACTTAGATAAGGGAGCCGCGGTGGCTGAGCGGTTAGACTGCTCGCCTCCCACCAAGGCGAACCGGGTTCAATCCCCGGACAGGTCACTCCCGGATTTCCGCAAGTGGAAATAGTGTCCGTTTCCCCAGCCCTTGCCTTCCGGCGCTGCTCATTTCTCGCCGCATTTCACCATCATCGGCTCTCAAGACCTCGTTGTTAAGAGCCGCCCAAATATCTCAACTCAACTCAACTTACTGTAGATAATGTCGATGTTCGGGAAGGTTACGTTACGAGGGCAAAGAGAATAAGGAAATGGCTCTTCGAGTATGAAAAGTGGGTGCAGAGGGGGGAAAAAATGCTCATTTGCGCTCTTCGAGGTAAACCCGAGGGGAGTTTATATTTTTCCCCCGGGTACTGGCGACGGGGAAGAAATCTGTTGATTCTAGGGAGGGGAAGTCCGCCTGGTGCTTCCTCCCGACCTGGCGGCAGGGCGAGTCCACCCCCGCCAGAGGCACGGCGCTGGGAAAACCTAGACCCGGCCTTCGCGCCGAAAAATCACGNTCGCTCCGCTCGGGCCGTGTATAAGTATAGCGACGGCGCGCCCGGGACGACAAGTGGCAGCGCGACCAACAGGTGTTAGGAAGCAGGAGGAGGAGCAGAAGCCAGCCAGGACCACTGCCGCAGGAGACGCGCGCTCCAACGACCTCTTACGACCGAGAAGATGAACATGTCCTTCGCGACCCGAGCTGTGGCGGTGCTGCTGATCGTCGTGCTGGTCGCCGACCAGCGGGCGGAGGGCCTGCCCTACAGGTCAGTCCCGAGTCTCTTGTCTCGTTCGCGGTTTCTCCTTGGATCAAACATTTGGCAAATAACCCTGCGTGTGACGTGCTTGGTGGCTCCTAAGTGTTTCATGTATCGCAAGCGTTTTATACTCGCGTTAACATACAACTACCTTGTTTCTAATTAAATTGAACTTTTACTTACATTTTATCTATAAATTATATTATTTAACTTGTAATTAAAGTGAATAAAAACATAAAGAAAATAGGTATGTTGGTAAAGCCTTGTAAGAAGTAGTTCTTATGAAAAATATTACCTTTGGTGTGGCCTCGCAACCACATGTGTTGTGCCTGTGTGTGCGCGCTGTACCCCATTCGCGCTCCATGGAACGCTTTGCGAATCCGTAGCTCGCAGATCGTAGTGGGTTTGGAACAACTTGTATAGTCCATTCACGATTACTTCCAATTTTTCTGAAGCCCCGCGAAAGTTCTGCTTCCAGGATATTCTTCCGCCTCATGTGCACAAAGCTTAGTAAAATTACGCCAAAGGGGCAACTCACCGCATTCGTACGCAATCAGTGTAATAATATTTTGCATGAGAACTGTTTCTTACTAGACATTACCAACACACCTATTTTCTCTCTGTATTTATAGATATTAGTTAAAAATGAAATATTGTAATTTATAGGTGAAAACTAAATATAAATTCAACTTAACCGAAAAAAAGGTACCTTTATATTTAAACAATTTTAAAACGCTTGTGATACATGACATATTTAAGAAGCAACCAAACGCTTCATATACGGGTTGTTTTTTCAAAGGTTTGATTCAAAAAGAGCAAATAAACCGCGAATAAACTATACATGCAGATAGTAAGGGCTGAACTGTCCCCTGTCCGGACACGAAGCCATAGCGACCACGGCNCCATAGCGACCACGTCACGTATTTCAGCGAAACAACTGACGGCATCAGTGTTGGTAGAGAATTTTGAGAAAGAGTTCTGTTTCTGGTCACTGAAGTTGGTTTCACTTTGTTTTTCTAATTGTTAGAGCAAGGTCTGCATGGCTTAACGGTAACAACATTTATGTTCTTAAACATTTCACATAGCCAACAGATCGGCTGACGGATCATTTCCATACGAAGCGCTGAAAAAAAAATAAAGGCAAATAACAAGCAGGGCTTTTGACAGTGCTCAGTAAGCCGCGAACTTACTACAAACCCGTTTATTGCTTTGTAATGGAATTTACGGGACGTTGTCGGAAACCCGGGGAAGAGTAATGCTACAAAATGCTTTTTACAGTCTTCACAACTAGTAACTTACGGTAATGACTATGATGAAACACTATGAAGATGACGCTGTCAAATCGCAATTTTCTCTGTGACGAAAGAAAATATTATAAATAAATGTTTCTTAGCAAAGAATGGCTTGTGTCAAACACTTACAAGAACGTGCTGGCTGTATCAAATGCTGTCGCGTAATATTGTAAGTGTCCCTTCTGGCGATGCTTGAAACTGGTATAGAGCTTCAGTAACTACATATTTTTTTTAAACTATTCAGTATTTTAAAGTGACTTCTACTACCAAGTAGCAATTTTAAATGTGTGCTCTTCTTTTTTACAAAGGAAATGGCTGCAACCTACATTTTCAGTTTCTTTAAGCGCGAAATTTATGCTGCAGATTTTCTCCATAATACTTAATTAGCACGTCATAAAGTGCTTGTTACAGCTTGAGCCACAATTTATACTAGCTAAATTACTAGCTATTCTACGTGCAATTTCAGTTTCTTAAACATATTGCGTTTCATAGTTTCTAAACGTGAAAATCTCTCGATTTTGTAAAGACTAACATTGATAGCTATCGGCTTCCTACTCTTAATTTTTTTTTCAAGTGATTTCGTTGTGAGACAGTAGATGTATGATACTTGTATGTAATGTTACAAAAATGTTTATTTAAATGTTTTACCCATAGCGTATAAACTGAAAATGGTGTACAAAGATAGCAAACTAAAGATCTTAGAGAGTATGCATAAGAAACAATTTGGCTACACCCGATTCAATTATACATTGGTATAAATAGTTAGTTTGAGTGTTTCAAACAGGTTGTATACGAAATGTGTTTTTGTGCAGTTTGTTTCATTGGTATTTCCAGGTGTCATTTCTCACGCATGAACCGAACTTACTTGCTTACGCAATGAATGTTTATTTTTAATTAATGTTGTTTATGAAATGGCCCCCAATAGCTTAGCATCTCTCTCAGCTGAAAATTAAAGTATGTTGAATGTTTTATCTTTTTGTCTGAGATTTTACTACGGTTCTCAATTTTCCACCTGTTTGTATTGTTCTAGCAATTCAATCAGTTACGTAGTAATTATTTCACAAAACTAAAGATCAGTATTGTAACTAACCAATAGAAACAGTAAATTATCGCATAACAAAATCTTTATTAGCTGCTGTCTGTCCGAAGAGTTCCCTAACTGGACTAAGCCTTCAATCGCCTGAGAACACCTACCTGAGTTAGAAAAGTTCCATCATAGCATAAAAATTTCTACTTAAAAAAGTAACTGTTTACGTACGCCAACTTTTCATTGCAAAATGCGGTTGCAATTTTCTCTTCTCATTTGCTGCTTCGATTTCCCTATTTGAGGGGCCGCAGTGGTGTAGTGGCTAGACTACTCGCCTACCACCAAGGTGAACCTGGTTCGATTCCCGAGGGGTCACTCCCGGATTTTGGCATGTCGGGATCGTGCCGGATGATGCTGCTGGTCGGTGTGTTTTCTCGGGGATCTCCCGTTTCCCCCACCCCTTCATTCTGGTACTGCTCCATACTCACCTCGCATCACCCTCATCGGCTCTCAAGACCTCGATGTTAAGAGCCGCCTAAATATCTTCACTCATTTCACTTACTTCCTATTTGACTGAACTACCGTCCAATACTCCGTCGTGCCAATACTTGTCAAGGCTCAGATAACACATTTAGGNTTTTTTTTAAACTATTCAGTATTTTAAAGTGACTTCTACTACCAAGTAGCAATTTTAAATGTGTGCTCTTCTTTTTTACAAAGGAAATGGCTGCAACCTACATTTTCAGTTTCTTTAAGCGCGAAATTTATGCTGCAGATTTTCTCCATAATACTTAATTAGCACGTCATAAAGTGCTTGTTACAGCTTGAGCCACAATTNAATTTATGCTGCAGATTTTCTCCATAATACTTAATTAGCACGTCATAAAGTGCTTGTTACAGCTTGAGCCACAATTGGTACTAGCTAAATTACTAGATATTCTACGTGCAATTTCAGTTTCTTAAACATATGGCGTTTCTTAGTTTCTAAACGTGAAAATCTCTCGATTTTGTAAAGACTAACATTGATAGCTATCGGCTTCCTACTCTTAATTTTTTTTTCAAGTGATTTCGTTGTGAGACAGTAGATGTATGATACTTGTATGTAATGTTACAAAAATGTTTATTTAAATGTTTTACCCATAGCGTAGAAACTGAAAATGGTGTACAAAGATAGCAAACTAAAGATCTCAGAGAGTATGCATAAGAAACAATTTGGCTACACCCGATTCAATTATACATTGGTATAAATAGTTAGTTTGAGTGTTNAGAGAGTATGCATAAGAAACAATTTGGCTACACCCGATTCAATTATACATTGGTATAAATAGTTAGTTTGAGTGTTTCAAACAGGTTGTATACGAAATGTGTTTTTGTGCAGTTTGTTTCATTGGTATTTCCAGGTGTCATTTCTCACGCATGAACCGAACTTACTTGCTTACGCAATGAATGTTTATTTTTAATTAATGTTGTTTATGAAATGGCCCCCAATAGCTTAGCATCTCTCTCAGCTGAAAATTAAAGTATGTTGAATGTTTTATCTTTTTGTCTGAGATTTTACTACGGTTCTCAATTTTCCACCTGTTTGTATTGTTCTAGCAATTCAATCAGTTACGTAGTAATTATTTCACAAAACTAAAGATCAGTATTGTAACTAACCAATAGAAACAGTAAATTATCGCATAACAAAATCTTTATTAGCTGCTGTCTGTCCGAAGAGTTCCCTAACTGGACTAAGCCTTCAATCGCCTGAGAACACCTACCTGAGTTAGAAAAGTTCCATCATAGCATAAAAATTTCTACTTAAAAAAGTAACTGTTTACGTACGCCAACTTTTCATGNGAGTTAGAAAAGTTCCATCATAGCATAAAAATTTCTACTTAAAAAAGTAACTGTTTACGTACGCCAACTTTTCATGGCAAAATGCGGTTGCAATTTTCTCTTCTCATTTGCTGCTTCGATTTCCCTATTTTAGGGGCCGCAGTGGTGTAGTGGCTAGACTACTCGCCTACCACCAAGGTGAACCCGGTTCGATTCCCGAGGGGTCACTCCCGGATTTTGGCATGTCGGGATCGTGCCGGATGATGCTGCTGGTCGGTGTGTTTTCTCGGGGATCTCCCGTTTCCCCCCACCCCTTAATTCTGGTGCTGCTCCATACTCACCTCGCATCACCCTCATCGGCTCTCAAGACCTCGATGTTAAGAGCCGCCTAAATATCTTCACTCATTTCACTCACTTCCTATTTGACTGAACTACCGTCCAATACTCCGTCGTGCCAATACTTGTCAAGGCTCAGATAACACATTTAGGNACTTCCTATTTGACTGAACTACCGTCCAATACTCCGTCGTGCCAATACTTGTCAAGGCTCAGATAACACATTTAGGCATATGTGGATGAACGTTGCATCCTTTCGAAGTCTCAGCATGGAATCTTTCTGCAATAGGTCTGTGTATCTTTTTCTATATAGGAAAATAACCGTGGATTTAATGGTGATTTGCCGAAGTTCCTGGATTGCGAGAAGTTTGTTGGTCGACCCAGTTAGGCAAATGGCGTGAATACAATTAGCATAAGAATGACTATTACAAAAGCTAACGAAAGATTTTTACCCTACTAGGTGGGCCAATCTTTTGAGTGTCGATATTCTAAATTGTGGGTGGCGATAACATTTCCTTTCCACTGTTACTGCCACTATAGAACGACTTAAAATACAGTTTTTTATTGGTGCAAAGCGTAATCTGCATTACACTTCACTATATTGGTGGGATTATGTCGTGAATTTACAGCGAAGGGCGAACTCTTAAGGGCTATGCAAAGGCTTTATGTTCATGAAAATGCCGTCTTTGTTGCCGAGCGCGTGTAATAACCATCATCTCCAGGGTCTGCAGAAAGCGTTTGTTCCCAGGCAAGCGATCCTGAGCTACTGAAAGCAGTTCACTTGACCGTTTTATCTTGCCCGAGAGCTGCTTTTGAACTATCGTTTCCCATCAAAAGCCCTAAGCCTACGTGTTCTTTGACACGTGTGCATAATAAACACGCGAAGTTCTACGCGGTATCTCACTGGTGTGGAAAATTAACCGAGATTGTTTGCAGACAAGTTAAACACAGTTAAATTTGTATTACTTGTCCTGGTGATCAGTACGCCAATCTTTGTTCGGTTCGGAACACGCAACAGAGATCTCATTCGCGAATTAACATGTTTTAAAAAATCAACTGTTGAAGTGTTTCTTGTGTTCGTCTCCCATTTCTGCGTCGCAGCGAGTTGGTAAATTCGGTTCTGTCATTCATTTTGTTAGGCTTAACATTACATAAATAATAAGCCCTTGTATTAGCGCAAACGTACATTCTAAATAGTAATTAGTGGTACCAACAATGAAACACTAGACAATGAAAATCAGTCTATGTATACTACTACCAGTAGATAATAGTCATAATACCACTGCCTCGGATTAGCTGTATTCACCTTTACTGAGTGATTGTCGCAGTATATAAGTGAAATATAGCCACCGATGCCCTGTTTACCAGTAAAGCCATTTTCACTTATTTGGAGCCATTTTTTACTACTTTAGATATTTTGTGTGTGTATGTGTGTGTCTGTGTGTGTGTGCGTGTGTGAGTCGTAAATTTTAGCTTATACAGTATAACTAAAATCACTTTTTTCACAAACACTCAATTTATACAAAGCCTCATATAAGCTCGCTTTGATTTAAGTATAAAAATAATATTTTTAAATTATAAAAAAAAATTTCCATCATTTTGACAGCTATTTTAAAATTATAATTCATTGTAAAGTAGTTAATAACTTCAGTCAATTATTACATCTGTGCCTATAGTTTAGTAACATAAAGCAAACCACAATGAAATAAAATCAAAAACTTATACTTTTCATACGTTTCTTAAAAACTATGTATACATACACACACAAACACACATGTATATATATATATATATAAGATGGGTTGGTTCAACTTTTTTTACCAGTT